>RJWM01002307.1:87940-131791 GCA_004363535.1 Dasyprocta punctata | reverse complement strand
GAAGGTCAAGCCAATGGGCAGAGTTGTGGAGAAGGTGGCATGAATCAATGCATGAAGAAGGCCCCTACATCCTTGAGTGAACTGTTGGGTCACATTTAAGGGGCCCAACAAAAGGGCTTAGGTTACCAGCTTGGGCAGCCCAAGACTGGCAGATGGAACACCAACCCTTGTGGGACTCTGACCTACAGTGAGACTTATGGGAGCATGGTCAAACAACCAGCTATGTAGTATACTATGTTTCAAGACATAAGTCCCTCCTCTTGCATGGGAATGACTTTTCAGGTGACTTGACAATGGTAGCTGCTCGCTGAGGGCTACCTTCTGCAGTGGCACCTTGGCTCCATAAAAAATTAGAACATGTAGGACCCCACACCAGGCAGGCAGTAGTGCAGCAATGGCTTCCACTGAGCCAAAGGCTGAAGCAAAGTTATGTCCACAGTGCAGCCAGTTGGTACCCTGGAGGAGAAAGGTGCCCATAAAGCTTGGCATGACATCACAAGCACCCCACCCTCTACAACAATGGCGGGTGGATTATATTGGACCCCTGCCTCTGGTGTAGGGACATAGATATGCTGTGCTCTGGGTACAGCCACAGAGGTAAGCTTTGTCTGCACCATTCCCTTTGTTGACCAAGTTCAAAACGTTAAGGCACTGCAATAGTTAATTGCTGCACATGGGATACTACTAGGAGATAGTGTCTGACCACAGAACCCATCTTACAGAAGCTCAGGTACAACAATGGGCCAAAGATAAAGATGTCACACGTTACTTCCATGTGCCCTACTGGCCACAGGCAGCTTGTAGGATAGGTACAATTGGTTCCTAAAAGCCAAACTGGCCTATTTGACCCAAAGTTCGTCAGGTGGGTGTGGACCTTACCTCAGATGTTCCAATTACTCAATGACCAGCACCAGCACACAGGTGACACTCCAGTGGATCAGCACTTGAAAGCAGTCAGCCTGTTTGCATATTTGACCTACAGAACAAGGTCCTAAAGTGATGAAAGAGGTCTAATCTTTCCATCATTAGAACCCATGCATCCAGGAGTCCACTATCAATGGACTTGGAAGTAGCCCACAGATTCCTGGGTGGGAAATTGGATGTTCCTCTTGGAGCCCTGAGAGGGACTAAGACATAGCATAGAAGTACAACCCTGGACTTAAACATGGCCCTTAAGAGTCTCAGTGTGCTCTCCACGGACTACTGGAGTCACCATTCTGAAAGGCAGTGAAGTTATATCTGCTTGGTCCACTGCCCTGAGAGTGATGAACCTATCCTGGGTTCTCTTACCCCCAGTAGCAATGGAAACCCAGGCTTAGTATTCTAAACCAAGGAGTGAAATGGTTCCAGTCACAGTCCTATCACAGGATGAACATGTGGCCTGCATCCTCCCTGATGACAGAGATCTCCCTGTAATGATTTCTTCTTCTGCCCTGTCCTCCTGACCAAGATGAACCAGTCTAACAGTGTCATCTCCTCAGCATACACTTTTGCCTGTGTGCATCAACAATTGCATTATTGTGTAGCTACTGAACTCCTGACCAATGCAGCCATGGGCTTCCCATGGAAGATTGTGCTGGAGTCCTTAGTTGGACTGCCTGGTGGCAGCAAAACTGGACTGGCTCTGTCCATATTAGTGATGCCAGGCTGTTGAGCCGATCTGGAAAAGTGCATTCACTCCACCAGGACTTGAGTCTGTTAAGTACATTGGTTGGGGATGGATTACCAGGAACAAGTAATGTTACTACATATAGCCCTGCTTTGTATCCAGCAGGTGAATACATTGGTGGGGAACCACATCTTGGGGTAGATACCACTTGGCCTGTAGAACCATATATTACTGAAAAATGATGCAAACACTTGATGGAGTGTCCATGAGCTCATTGGCACAATGGCCACCAATTGGCCGTTGCAGAAACCTTAAGGATCTGTGGCACCACAAGCTGGCCTTATCTACTCGGATACTGGATAGAATGCTGCACGTGGGAATTCTCATTTGTTAAGGGCACTATCAGACTCAGAATTAAAGACACTCCCCACAATCTGGATGCTGTGTACCATAGGTGGCACCATACTTGACAGATGGCCTGGTGGTTTTATCTAGTAGCCCTGATGATACTAGGAGCAGTGATTACAGAACTAGCTCTCCAGGGTGAATCCCTTGCTCAGCATATGGTCCAGGCCCTAAACGTCAAATGCCAGACTGATGTTACTCATAGATGAAACTTCCTAAATGAGAAAAATGGTTTTGCAAAACTACATGGCCCTTGATTTGCTAACTGCAGTGGATATAGAATATTGCATTTCTATATATATTGTGTGCTCTTGCATATAGAATATTGCATTTTTATACCTGACTATGGGTACAGGTACAAGAAATCTTGCAAGAAATGAATGTGGAGGTGTCCACCATCCAGGTCTTGTAGCAGGATGCACTCACCCAGTGATGGGAATCCTTGGGCTCCACTTGACACTTGGAGGCCATCAGTTGCACTGTGATAGCAAAGGGGTTAGTGGTATTATGCCATTCCCTTTATTATTGTTGTGGTCTTTGAGCCCAGGGGGCCATCCTATTGGCTGCTAACAAGAAGCAACATTCCTTCCACCTTTGAGGGGGTGGAATGTGGGGAGCCTCAGCAGATTTCTTCAAAGTCTGCGGCTTTTGAGGACCCATAAGGACATGATGACTCTACTGTCTGGCACAGGTACACAATGGGAGACACTTCTTAAACATGACTTAGCAAAGACAAACATATATGGGCAACACGGTTATGATAGTAAACAATAATGTAAGCTTGTTTACAGCTAAAGTATATGGGCCAAACAATAAGATACTTGCTATTGTTGTTGCTGATGTTAGCTCCATGTGCTTTCTTTTCCTTGGGGACCTGCTATGGTTTATACATTGTGTCAACTTGAGAAGTCTAGAAGCTTAATTAAGTAGCTCAGCAGCTTTACATCCTGGGATGTAGAGAACAAGCAGTTACCTGTTCATTGTGCCAGTTTGAGAAGGTCAGAAGTTTAACTGAGAGACTCAGCAAGGAGCCAGGGTTCTTACTTAGTAAATATCCTCATCCCTTGCAAAGGAAGGCAAGGAGATTTGTGAATGCTACACCCACCCTGGAGTGGGGGGGGTGGTCTGTGTACAACATAAGGGAGAAAAAGAGGCTTGCTCTTGCCCCTTTTACTCTGACTGCTTTTGTTCAGCTGCTGCCTTGAAGTGTTGCCCCAGTGCCATGCCACCCTGCCTTGGAGCCAGCTGATTATGGACTAAAACCTCCAAAAACTAAAATAAATAAGCTTTTCCTTCCCTAATTTTGGGTTTCAAGTGTTTTGCCTCACCAACAAGGTAATAGTAACCAAGACAGGACCTCAAGTGCAAAAATGCCCCTTCAGTTTCCCAAACCTGACACCATGAGGGAGTAGGGGAGGAGGAGACATGAAAAGGGAAAGAGAGAAGAGAAACAGAAGCAGGGAGGGAGGAAAAGAGAGAGAGAGAGACAGAGGGAGTGAGAGAGGCAGGGTGATAGACACAGTAAAATGTTGAAGAACAGATTCCAGTTGAGATGCAATTGCAACAGTACAACTTATCTTTCAACCACAAATGTAGCACTGAAGGGAGTACAAGATAAAAAGATCCTAGAAATACCTTCAAGGTAGAACTAACAGGATTTCTTGATGCTTTGGATATCAGGTGTAAGAACTAGAAAGGTTCCAAGAATTTTTTACAGTTTTTTTGTTCTGCACAACTATGGAAATTTAACTGACATCAGCTGAGAGATGGAAGGCTGTAACTGAGGGAGATTTCAGTGGTAGCAAATGGTTTGGCATGGGACAGATGAGGATTTACATTTTGGATATACAATAATTAATTCAAAACAGCTACTATATGTGTGTGTAGGTGTTAAGGAATTAGCTATATATTTGAAATTCAGAAAAAAAATGAAGATACTGACTGAGAATAAGTAGCATAAGGAGGATGCTTAGAGCCATGAGTCTGAACGATGTGGTAAGAAATGTGAATACAAATTGCGAAAAGTGTCAGAAACAGAACCTTAAAGCACCAATATTAGGAGGTTGAGAAAAGAAAAGCAAAACAGTAAAAACGAAAAGAAAGTAATTAAGAAATGAGAGAAAACCATTTTATAGACAGATTCATGGAAGCCAAAGGAAGAAATAACACAGACAGTCCTCCAAATTATGTGATTCAATTTAGGATTTCTCAACTTTATGATGTCTTGAAAGTTGTACCTATTCTGTAGAAAGTCTGCCATACTTCAAATTTTAAGTTTTGTTGGTTCCCAGGCTACCCATACTTTCTTATAAGACTGAGCAGTGACAGAATCCTGCAACTCCCACCAAGGCACACAACCAGGAGGCTGAATAACTGACATTCTCTAGCACACTGTGTTGCTATGTTGTGATAATAAGTACATAGGTGAACCAAATGCATTTCTGATTTAGGATATTTTCTGCTTATGATATGTGCAAGAGATGAAAGTGTGCGAACATAACATACATAAAACAATGTTTTCCTTAACTTACTCCATTCTGTATTATTCTTACATATCTCCCCATCAATTTATAAATTCTGTCAGTTACTAAGCCCTGTTGTTAGCTTAATGCTTTGTCAATGTTATGCAAGTCTAGTAATTTTCTTGAAACGCCCTAGTCCACTCTATATTTTTGGTATTACTCTACACTAAAACATGATCCTTTCCTACAAGGGTCATTTTTGCCTTACTCCAATTTAATTACAAAAACACCACTGAGCAAATTTTTTCATTGCAATACGTATCTGATTATGTTAATCTCTTGTTCAAAATAGTTAAATGACAGTTTATTCCTTACAATGCACATGCAAGTTTTTATCTGTCTCAAAAAAAAAAAAAGATTTTATGTTTCTCAAAGGAAAATGTAACTATATTATTACTTGCTTCAAAAACCTACAATAACTACTAATTATCTGTTTGATAAATTCAAATCCCTTTAATTAGGTGTAATTAGCCTTTTTGAGTCTTGCTTCTGTTTATCCTTCGGCTTACATTTTACTTAATTTTGTAAGCAACTAGAGGGCAGGAAATATTCTACTTTGCTCAGGATTATATCTCAAGGATATCAAGAAATGTTTGATTTTAATTAATTAGGAAATGGATAAAAGGATTATTGAATTAATGAACTTTATCTTCTTGATTTTTTCATTGCCTACATGACACATAGTAAAAATGCAATTGTGGAAAACTTGATGAAATGGGAAGGATGCAGATTCTTCCTGACATGTCTGTGTGCTCTTTAATTTTATGATTAAAAAGAAAACAGACAGTCTGCAATAATTTTTGCCTCCTTTTCTCATCTCTTCTAACACCTCCATGTATTTTCTGAGAGAACTTCCTTTTGTTCCTTTGTATTAGATGAATGATTTAAATTGATCAAATTGAATAAGAAATGGAAATAAATTCTAGTTATTTTGCTTCCTGTATCCTTGGCCACATAGCAACATGAACATGTGCTACTTATATATTTTTGGTAAATGAAACTAGAAGAGTCTTATGAATCCAAAATTTGAAATAATAATATCATGAATTAAGTCATCTATAAAATGTAACTTATAACTGAAATCTATTTCAGTTTTATATACTCTAAAAAAGTTTATTGTAGCACCAGACTCCATCATCGCCATCTTTCTGTCATTTTTGTATTCCACTGGCTGCATTTTTTTCATATGATATGATGATGTAAATGGATATTACTATTATTTTTCATTAAAAAAGATAATCATGAAAAAAGAAGTAAGTGTTGCTTTCATACTTCATGCCTCAAGAGTTGTAGGTCTGCCAATAAGGAAGGGGATCTGGGGCTTGAAGAGTGTGCATATTTTACAGTATCTGTCACTTCCACAAATGATAAAGTGAGCGGGTCGTGGTGGTGCACTCTTTTAATCCCAGCACTTGGGAGGCTGACGTAGGAGAAGCATTGTGAGTTGGAGACCGGCTTGAGCTACAACGCGAGTGCAAGACTGGCCTGAGCTACATGGCATGACACTGCCTCAAAAAACTAAGGCAGGGAGTTTGGCTCAGTGACTTACGCACCTGTCTGGCAGGCATGAGGTTGTGAGTTCAATCCCCAGTGCCACAAAAATAAAAAAGAAAAAAAAAAGATAAAGTGTGCTAAAGCATCCATACTCTTTTAGCTAATGTGCAAAGCAGACACTGGTGGATTAAAAAAGCAAGTGGTCATTCTTCATTATATAAACCCATTTTTCTTCAAAATAAGTTTATAGTCACACAGCAATCTATAAAGAGTAATTGACATTTACCCCTCTCAAATAATAGATTCATTTATTACCCATTTTTCTTCGAAATAAGTTTATAGTCACACAGCAATCTATAAAGAGTAATTGACATTTACCCCTCTCAATAATAGATTTGTTTATTAAGGAACAGTTGCACAAAGTTTTCAATAAACTTCAAACACCAAGTCCCTAAAACAGAAGTATAAACATAATATAATATTATAGTAAGAAAGATGATAAATAGTACTTTGAACTAATATTCTCAGTAACCAATTTCATAAATGAATCCCACAAAATAAATGCAAAGCTATTCTTGTGTAATTTAAGAATTAATCATTGTGGTTTATCTGCCAAAGAATTATAATTTACAACTAGAGTAAATGGTTTCATTTAATTTTCAAAGCAGTAATGGTTCAGCTGAATACTAGGGTAGAATCAAAGCAGGGAATTGACAAGATTTTGCTTCTACAGATTTAAATTCTAGTAAAATAAGAAATGTATTGCTATTACTAAATTTTTTGTTGAACAGAAGTTATTTATGAAGAGGTCAATCTGAAAAGACATATGCATGCAGCCAATATATATTTATTTAAAAGGAATGATATATTTACTGCATAAAAGTGAAATAGTGTTCAACACAGATAGTTGTACATCCTCCATCAGTGAAATTTTTTTATTTTTATATTCAGTATGATATTTTCAGACTTTTATTTTTAGAAGAAAGGGAAAAAATGAAATATTCTGGAATTTAAAGTTTTGAAAATGTCTAACTTTTATTAGAAAATAGCTATTCATTATGACTATTTGCAAAATTGAAATGTATGAGATATATTATGTTCCTAGAAATATTAACTTTTATTTTTAAATATCTCACAAGATTAAGGGCTTTTAAAAGTAAGTTAGCATTTTATCTTCTTAATAATGCCATCATAACAACATAATATATTAACAAGTGTTTATTAGATAGATGAATGTATAGAAGTTAAAAGAAAAAGCAAATACCCATGCAGAGAAGAATTTTTTGTGAGTAACACAAAAGGTAGGACTGGAATCTGGCATACATGTGGAGATCAAGGTAACCTCTAGCATATCTAAGGGATCAAAGAAAGCTAGGTATGTAATTGAAAAATAATATGCAAACTGTTCGGAAAGAGAACTTATTTGCTTTCCAGAACTCTGTAGCAGCTGAACAGTATTTTAATTGGTGAGTCATGACAGCTGCTATGTATAGCCAGTCTTAATTTCATAGCAACTTGTGAGTTGTAGGTAAAACTAATCTTGAAAAACCATTCCAGATGCCAAAAGTATGTGTGCTTCTCCTTGTGATCTCTCAGACCTATTTTAGCTGAATATGACAAAAATGTTCTCATTTGAATGCCCAATTTCCACAGAGGGATGAATGAATAGATGGAGGAATGAAAAGGGAGAAATAAACTGGTAGAATTCTCTATATTTTAGGAATAAATATGATATTTGCAAAACTTTAAAGAATTCAGTTGCTTCAGCATCTTCATCTTTTGTAGTAGTCAATAATTAGTAGTAAATTGTACTGAAAATGTAATTCATCTTTTGAAATTAAATTTCACATTAGAAAGTTACTGTTTTGACTATTATTTTCCAGCCCCATTCTAAAGTCCTGCAGTGAATTCTAAACTAAATTTCTATTCAAATATTGTCCTTGCTTTCTCCTTTAATACACACTTCATTGATATACCTTCAGAGATCACAGTAATGTTAAAATGTATTTAGGTTATTTTGCTCTGTTAGTAACAAAATATCCCTTTTAAATACCTGATATTCAGAGAAGTCTAATAAGTTCTGAAATACATTCTCTAAATGTATGAACAAATTTTAACAGTAAATGTGAAGAGGCATTTTTCAATTAAAATATGGGCAATGCATTAATTTCCTCTAGTAAGCCTACAAAATTAGAAGATAGAATATAAATAACTCAACTCAAAACTATGAATTCGCTAAAATGGTGACAGTTATTTTCAAGTAGAAAGTGTTCTCAACTAGCATTTACATGAACTCATTCAATTTATAGAGACTGAGGCCCAAATTAAATTTCATTTTTCCAATTCACACGGTTTGCACAATAGGAGACAGAATTTAATTCACATTTTCACTTTTGCGCTTCTTTCATCAAATCACATGAACTCTGCTACAAAATCAAATGTAACTGTTGGCTGTCTCATCTTCTTGTGTGTCTCTAACAATTACTGATGACAATATTGTTTATTCATCTAGAAAAGATAAACAAATGATCCTGCCAAATAAGCAGACTCTAATTATGTTTCTGGTATAGTTCATCAGTCCTTTTGGAAAGGAAACTGTTTTGTGACTGAGAATAGAATAGAAATTTTAGAAACATCTTTAAATGTAGGGAACCAGAGACACAAATGATCTCAAGGCAACCATAGAAAGAAATACATAGGCCAAATATCCATCCAACAGAACAAGCAAAAGGAGAATGTGGGCAACTAGAAAATGGAAAAAAAAATATGTACACTAGTTTTGATTTTAGACTTTCTAATAAAATAAAACTGATGAGAGAGGTGATAAAATGAATTTTGTTTTATTAGTGTATGTTTAGAACACAGAACAGTTGCTTTCATTCTAGGAATTTGGTACATGCAGTTATCTTAATAAGTCCCATCCCTTCATTCTTCTCTTCCTTCCCTCTCATCTTCTTAGATTCTCTTTCCCCGTGCTTATTTCTTGTATGTCCTCTATTTTATTTAGTTACTTATTTATTCATTTATGTATTTATATAATTTTCTCATATAAGAAAAGTATGAGATATTCAATATTCTGTACCTGAATTACTTCACTGAGTGTTATAATCTTAAATTTCATTTATTATCTGCAAATGACATGTTATTACTCTGTATGGCTAAGTGTTCTTTATCCAATTGTCTATTCATGGACATTTAGACTTTTTTCAGAGCTTAGCTACAGCCAACTGTACTATTCCAAGTATGGATACGTGTGTATCACTATATTATCTTAAATTTGAGGTAAAATATACACAGGGAAGTTACGACTGGGTCAAATGGAATCTGTGTTTTGTTTCTTTGCTTGTTTTTCCTTTGTTTTAGAAATTGCCACACTAATTTTCATAGTGATCACATTAATTAACATTCTCACCAACAACTGTAGAAGGATACTTTTCCCTCTCACAGTGTTGCCAGTATTTGTTGATGTTTGTGATCTTGATGATAGCTATTCTTACTAAAGTAAGACAGAATCTCAGAATTAGTTTTATTTTTATTTCTTTCATGGCTGAAGTTGAAAATTTTTCTTGTACTTATTAGACATTTATTATTCTTTCAAGAAGTCTATTCAGTTCATTTGTTCATTGAATCATTTGTCTTCTGGAAGAATATAATTGTAAAATTAATTTTATTGGTACATTTTTGACAGACATAATGATCACACTCATCATAGAGAATCTGTACCTGTGCATAATATATATGTATATTATTTCTTTATTACCAATCCTTGTTCTTCAATCCTTCCTTTCTCCATTGACAAAACTTTGTTTCTGTTGTTTTCCTTTCATTCTTGTTTTAATCCCTGCTCCTTTCCTTCCTTCTCCCCATCCTTTGTTCCCCTCTCCCACTGTACATTTTTTTTTATTTCCCAAAATCTATGGAAGAAAGTAATTCTTTGCACTCTTTGTATATTCTAGACACTACTCTTTGATCTGAAGAGTAGTTTGCAATTTTTCCCATTTGGCAGGTTTTATTTTCACTTGTTTCATTTGTTGTGCAGAAGTTTTAAATTTGATGTAATCCACCTTCTTGATATCATTTTCTGTGTTGTTGGATTTCTGTCCTGGAAGTCCTTGCCTGTTCCTACAGCATCAAGCGTTTCCTCTATATTCTTGTCAAGAAATTTTAAAGTTTCTGCTTTTATATCTAGGTATGTGATTTACTTTGCTGTGATTCTGGTACCAGGTGAGAGATACATATCAAATTTCAACCTTCTGCCTGTGGATAACCAGTTTTCCCAACATTATTTATTAAAGAGTCTCTGTTTTCACCAACATATTTGAACTACTTTGTCAAAATGAGATGGTCAAAGGCACATGGTGTTATTTCTGTATTTTGTTCTATTCCATTGATCTGCATGTCTGTTTTGTGGCAGTATCATGCTGATTTTGTTATTATAGCTTTATGGTAACTTCAAATTATTTATTATCTGCCTCCCACTCTTATCTTTTGATCATGATTATTATGGCTACTCTGGATCTGTACTGCTTCCATATGAATTTTAGGATGTTTTTCTAATTCTGTGTGAATAATATTGTAAATTTTTAAACAATATTTCATTAAGTTGATAGCTCAATTTTGGTAAAATGATGATTTGACAATATTATATTTCTTTTTCCAGGATCAAGGTATGTCATTCCACTTTCTATGGTTTTAAAAATTTCTATATAGTTCCATAGTTTGTTTTTCTTTCTTTATTTTTTTAGGGGACTTTCAGGTCTTTCAGATATTTGGTTAGATTTATTCCCAGGTATTTAATGTTTTTGAAGTTATAATGAAACAAATTGCTTTCCTAATTTCTTTTTGGGGTTGAGATTATCATTGGTATATATAAACAGTATTTATTTCTGTGTGTTGATTTTTTTCCTGTATCTTTTTTGAATAAAGATCTATGACAAGGACATAGATCTTTATTCAACGAAGGAATAAGGAAAGAAGCTAACAGTGAAAAATACTAAAAGAAATCTTTAAAAAAGACCAGAATGAAAACATCCAGGACACCAAAGGAAAGAATAAATTCACCAGCAAAGTAGTTAAATAAAATGAAAAGAGAAGGAAATTAAGTCCAATAAAATCAATATACTAATAAAAATCAGGGCCTATGTTTCAATAATACTGTAATACACAATATATGTGGTTTTACTGCTGCAATCAAAACACCAAGAGCAGCAGAATAATAAAATACAACTATTATAGAACCCAGCTATATTTTGCCAGCAAGAGAAACACTTCTAGCCAGGGTGGTGGTGCACACCTTTAATTCCAGCACTCCAGAGGCTGAGGTAGGAGGAGCCTTGTGAATTCCAGGCCGGCTTGGGCTACAACGCCAGGGCAAGGCCAGCCTGAGCTACATTGTAACACCCTGCCTCAAAATTTAGGGCTGGGAGTTTGGCTCAGTGGCTTAAGAGTCTGTCTGGCAGGAGCAAGGTTGTGAGTTTGAACCCCGATGCCACAAAAGAAAAAAAAAAAAAAAAAAGAGAGAGAGAGAGACACGCTTCTATAAAAACACACAAAATGATAGGAAACAATTTATAACACAAAATGATAGGGAACAATTTATAAGCAACTGGAATCTGAAAGCAAGCAGGAGTAGTTATTTTAATTTTTGACAAAGTAGACTTAAAGCCAGTATCAATCAGTAAAGACAAAGCCACTACATATCTTAGTACATATTTGGAAAGGACACAATTCACCAAGGATGGATAACAATTGTAAATATGTATAAACAAAACATCAATACATAAATTCATAAAACAAAAATCTATTTGACATAAAAGTATAGACAGAGACCAATATAATTATAGTTGAGGACCTCAATACCACATTTTCATAAATAGGCCACTAGACAAAAAAAAAAAAAATATCAAGAAAGAAATGTTAAACTGAGCAAGATGATTTAGCAGATATCTAAGATATCTATAGTGTAGTTTAACCAACAAGAGAATACATATTCTTTGTAGCAGTTTATTAAACTTTCTCCAAAATAGACCATAACTTAGGACATAAATCCTACATGAATATATATTAAAAATGGAATAATCTCATGCATCTTGTCAAATCCCAATGTGATGAAACTAGAAAACAACAGGAATATAAGCAATAGAAACTACACAAACACATGTCCATTAAATAACACACTCAGTTAATCAGAGTCACCAGAGATATCTGGGAAGAAATTTTGTAATTCTTAGAATTGAATGACAATCAAAATACAACATATAATAACCTGTAGGACCCAGTGAACATTGTAGAAGAAGAGAAATTATAAGGATGAAAGTTGAAATTAATTCAATTAGCACTAAAAATGCAAGAAAATTTAATGAACTAAGGATTTGGTTATTTGAAAGGATAAATAAGATTGCTACAACCCTAGTGAAATATGCCAGAAGAGAGTCATGACCTCATCAATGAAATTAGATATAAAAAGTTGAAATTATAGCAGATGCCAAGATCCAGAGTTTCATTAGAAACTTTTGAAAATATATATTCCAATAAATCAGAGGCTTTAGAATAAAAGATAAAATTCTGGGATACATATAACAACACAATTCAACCAAGAAGACTTAAAAAGCATGAGTGGTTATAAAAATAATACAATCAATTAAATTAACATAATAATAAAAACTTTGTCGATGAAGAAAAGCCTATAGCCTGATGGATTTACCATCTGGTATGACTGAATCATACCAGAACTTTAGAGTACTGAAGCCAATACTCTTCCAATTTTTCCACGTAGTTGAAACAAAAACGATGCTTCTAGACTCATTCTATGAAGCTAGTATCACCCTGTTAGAAAAACAGAGAAAAGTTCAACAAAACAATCAAACCATAGGCCAGTGTCTTTGATGGACATTGTACTGGTTACTTTTCTCTCATTACTGAGACAAAATATCTGACAAAAATTAAGGAAGGAAAGGTTTATTTAGTTCATGGTTTGTTTGGATTTCTGCCCATAATCAGCTGGCTCCAAGGCAGAGTGGTGTGGCAGAGGGCCAACTCTTTATGGCAGAGTAAGACAGCAAAAGCAACAAGAGCAAAAGGAGAAGAGAGAGAGAGAGAGAGTGTGCAAACCTCTTTCCCTCCCTTATATTGTATGCAGGTTACTCACGCCAGGGCAGGTGTAGCACTCACACCCATAATCCCAGCATTGGACCATGAATCAATCATGAACTCTAAAACCCATCCCTATAACTGCTTAAGACTTTGGGGATGATATCTAGACACAAACCATAACAAACATGATGAACATAGATACAAAGATCCTTAATAAGTTACTTGCAAAGAAAATTCCGAAGTTCATTGAAAAGATCATACACCATGAGCAAGTTGCCTTCATTTCAGGAATGTAAGGAGTGTCAATAGATATAAATCAGCAAATGAAATACATCACATAAAAAGAATCAGGAATAAAAATCATTTTAGTAGATGGAAGAACAAACCTTTGACAAAATCAAGCATCCGTTTGTGATAAATCCCTGATGAAAATGGTTGTGCAAAAACCTTACCTCGAATTGATGATAGCCATGTATGGCAAACCCAAATCCAACATCATTCTTTATGTGGAAAAACTGAGAGCATTCTCTCTGAAGTCAGAAATTAGAGAAGCATGTCTACTCTCACTTCTTATACTTAAACAGAACTCAAAACTTTAGCCAAACCAATCAGGCAAGAAAAAGAAATTAAATGTATACAAATAGAAAAGGAAGAAATCAAAGTATCCCTATTTGCAAATGATATGATCTTTTACATAGACACCAAACATACTTCCCAAAAATAATAATGATGCACAAGTAATATGCATTTAGTAGAAAATTATGCTTCAGATTTTTAAATTTTGATTTGTTTCAGCCTATGACTATGGAGTATGATATTCTCATAATGCTGGGCAGGGACAGAGATTGCAGATATAATTAGAAAGGTAAACAATGGGTAATCTGCAGTGTTGATATGCTATGATTTTTCATTGATTAAGTTTTTCAATGTTTTCTATTCTTTTAACAGAGACATAATGTTTTATTTTTTCAATGTGCATGCAAGTTAACAACTATTTATGCTATTTAGGAACACAGAAATAATTGTATTCTTATCAAAATGTCAAATTATCAAGCACACACCCAGTTAGCAATTGTTTGCTGTATTACCCAAGAAATCCCCAAACTCTTGAGTTTCAGGAGTCCTCCTACTTCAGTTGCTGTAGTATCTGAGACTACAGGTATATGTTACTATACCCAAAATGTTATTTTAAATGCATTTTTGACTTACAATACTTTTAACTTACATTGGATTTATGAGCATATAATGCCATCATAAGTTCAAGAGTATGTGATTACATAGGGCTTTCAGTAGACTATAAGGATATATTTGATTTAGAAACATTTTCATTTCAGGAAGAAAAAAGAAATACACATATTTGACCCAGAAAGACTTTTAGATATTAGACATTAAACAGTGAAATTCTTAAATTCTTCAGGGAATTGTCTGTCTAGCTCAAACAATATTAGTATACCTCAGAGTTGCAATATGGAGAGGTGGCTATGAAGGTAGCGTTGGAAAATAAATCTTTTCAAGTAATAATGACTGCTTCATATTACCATAAAAAGTCATAGGTATCAATGAGTACAGAAGTAGAAAAAATGTAGTAGAACCCCGAATTGCCAGTGTCTTTTCAAACTGCAGTATATCTGAATCTGAAATGTGAGACTGACAATCAAATTTAAGAGTTGAAATGATGTATATTACATTAAAAGGTAACAAGGCTAAAAAAAAAGTAACAAAGTTTTGTTTTTTTGTTTTATTTTTGCAGCACCAGGGATTGAACTCATAACCTCGAGCCTGCCAGGGCAGGCGCTTAAGGCACTGAGCCAAACTCCGGGCCCTGGTTTTTTTGAGGCAGGGTCGCACTATGTGGCTTAGGCCGGCCTTGCGCTCACGTTATAGCCCAAGCCGGCCTCAAACTCACAACGCTCCGCCTACCTCAGCCTCCCGAGTCCTGGGATTAAAGGCGTGCGCCACCACGCCGGGCTCAATGCAGAAAATTTACACAATAAAAGATCATCTTTGCAGTATTCTTTTTTTGTTTTACTATTTTGATAACATTTAACAATATTTTGTTACTTACTTGACGTTTACCCTCCTCAAAAAGAACCTAGAATTGTATTATCTGTAACGGGAAAGGAATAGTACTAAAAAATTATATAATGCTACTCGAGCATGCATAAGTAATAAGAATAGATCTCAATTACTATCTTATGTTGTGCTTGCATTTCTTTTATTTCAAACATAAATTTTAGGGATATTTTGGAGCAATATTCTAAATGTGATTTTACGTTAAATATTTAAGTTTGGAAAAAAATAAAATAAATTATGTCCCTTAGGTATGAGAGCTATAAACTGCACTACTATGAATAATATTGGTAGGGATGAAAACCAAAATATAGTAAAGTAGAATTAATGAAAATAGCGTAGAAGTACTCAAAAACTAGGCAACTCAAACATTCATTTATGTTATCTCTAAATGACCGTATTTTCAGTTTGGAATAAAGATACACCATTGATTTGTTTTACATATAAAAGCATTTGGATGTTTTGAATATTAAGATTCTTTATCCCAGTTCCCATTATCTGCATATTTTAGTTTACTGCAGTGTTTGACAAAGTGGAAATTGTTGTGATAGCATCTATTATATCTGTTGTGTAGCTCTTAATACTCAAAATCAAATCAAAAGTCAAAATGTAGCATTCTCACTGTGTTCCTGCCTCACTGCATCTGTGGTACTTGGGGTCCTGGGGTATGACAGGAAAGGCAGAACAATCCCAAGGGCAGCCTGCCACTATGCTGAGTTCCTGGGCCATTTACAGACCACACACAAGTGAAATTCTGACTTTCCCTTTTCTGAGTTTCTAAGTTTCCGTAACTGTCCGAAAGAAAATAGGATAGGAAGTTGTGCAGCGTGCATTTTTTGTGCTGACGCAGAATGAACAGATCTTCAGGAATCCAACTCACAGACACAGGGTTGATGTTAACCTATGTGTAAGAGATTATTTCCAAAATGATCTCTCTCTCTCTTTTCAGATATTCACACAAACTTTCCATGAATATATCAAGAAACTGCAGAGGTCCAGACTTTATTTTGTGTGTCTATTTTTTTTTCTTGCAAAATCATTAACTTAGGAGAGAAAAGTCCTTTTTACCACCTATACAGTTTATTGTGGTCTTAATTTGTCAATTTGCCATTCTTAGAACCCTGACTTTAGTGTAACCAGAATGAGAGTTTTGGGTGGTTTCACAACTTTTTGACCTGTGCACATGCAAATCTGAATCATGAGTTTAATTTCTGTCTCCCAAGTAATCCAAAGAAATTTTTATTTTGCAATTTGTATCATTATTTTTCCAATAAACATTGCCAATTAAATTGGATGTGTTTATCTACTAGTTTATATAAGTATTTTTCTAAATTTGTGAATCTGTATTTTATTATATAAAGTAGTGCTATATAATACTGCAAGCATATATTATAAAGTTATAATAGTTTGTAATGAAATATGTTTTTATGTAGATATTTTGGGGCTTAGCAAGGTTTTTTTACCATTTATAAGAGTATTTTATTTCTTAATATACTGAAGAATTGAGGTTAGGTGTTACCATCATCTGAGGGATTCAGTCTGACTGGTTTCCTAATATTTGGATTTATCTAAACTCTTCAAGCACTAGAATTAAAGCTTTCACTCACTGTTTCTGGTGCTATACTTTACCAGTGTTTCTGCAATGTTAAAAAATATTTCTGTAGTGTTACAGTGCAATAGAAAGCAGGGGACAATGGCTATTGTTAGTGTCCATCTATATCATCTGTGACTATGCTAAACTTGAATTTCAACTGGAAATTACCAATAAATAGAAGGAAATTAGAATATTTTTCCTTAAGAAAATACTTCATTATTTCTGAGTATGTAGGCCTACTAGTAAATCAGTTTTCTTACCTTATATTTAGTGATTTTCAGTTAAAATCCTGTCTTCTCATTAAGCACATAATGCTAAATTTATTATTTTCTATGTGTCAAACTCTATGTAAGAGGATGATCAAATTGACCAAAGTTTCTAACCTCATGGAGTTTTCAAATTAGCAGTGTAAGACAGATTTAAAAAATTAAGAATTTAGTACATTACGAATAAGTAATTAGATAAAAATGAACAATAAAACAAAGAAAACATAGAAATAACAAAGTATCAGTTATTGGAGAGATAAAGATTAAACAGAGATTTCAGTTAAGCCTTACCAAGAAGGTGTTTTGTTTTGTTTTGGTCAGTAGTAGAAATTAATCCCAGGGCCTTTGTGCTGAACTACATCCACAGACTTGTTTATTTTTTTATTTTTTTAAGACAAAGTCTCAATAAGTTGCTAAATTATCCAAGATAGGCTCCAATTTGCAATCTTCCTGCCAGAGCTCCCCAGAGTACTGGATTTACAGGAATGTTTTATCACATCCAGAAAGAAGGTGATATCTGAGATGAAAAATTGCAAATAGAAATAAGCAAATATTACGTATTCTGATTATTTTAATCTTGTAAAGATTTATAGGTAATATCTGCAAAAATATTAGCAAGCAAAAAGAAATAATATATACATCTGTATTATGTTTAAATAGAATTAAAAGAGAATATAGAAATTTATGAATATGTTGATTTACTCTTATTTCAATGCGTTATTAAGATGATGGAGTGCCAATGATAATAATTATAATTTTATAAATGTCTACTATGTTAGGAAGACTTTTTATGTTTCAAACTATAATGATTGATGTTAATTTTAGCAAAGTATCTTTGTGAAGAGCATGAAGATTCATATAATTCTTTTTCTTTTAATAACATCAATTACTGACGTTACATGTGTTGCATTTCCTTTGATGTTATTTTGAGACAGGGTCTTGCTATGTGGCCCAGGCTGACCCTGAACTCATTATGCAGCCCAGACTGACCTCAGACTTCTGGAGATACTCCTGCCTCAGCCTTCTGAGTGCTAGGATTACAGGCAAATGCCACCACAACCAGCTTCCTTTTATCACATTTCTTTCCCAGTAGAAAATAAGATATTTGACAAAAATTTTCACATGCTAGTTTTAGCCAAGAATGCTTGCATGCTTTATCCCTTGTTTCTACAATTCTGCCTGAAGCATACTTCACACTTAAGTATATATTGAATAAATAAATGAATGGACAAAACTAACTGAAGACTGAAGAATTGTATTTGATAATGGATGGAAGGAAGTGGCTCTGGAAGCGAGGCACATGGAAGAGTCTGATCACTGTCAGCAGTGGGAAAGCTTTTCTAAATGCACAAATAGTCCTTGTCACTCTGTTTAATATTCGGATTCAAAAAGAAGTCTAGGAAGGAATGGTTGTGTTAGAAGTTTGGTAGACTTATTTCCTAGCAAAATAGTCATTTAACTGTCAAAATGTCCAAGCACTGTTATTTGAATTTTCTTTAAATAGACCAAGAAACTGCAACTCAAGAAACACATACTTAGAAATATATGTTAAATCTCCATACACATGGTAGGCATCTGATGCATTTGAACCAGAATCTGCTACCATAGTTACCAAAGTCCATCTTCCACTCCAGAATTCAGGAATGATACTCCAAGGGCTGCAGTCAGTAAGATGGATGCTGCCTCTTTCTCCAAATTCACAGGTGTCAGGCTATAATCCCTAGGAGGGACAGAATGATGGCAAACTTTTATCCTCTTCCATTCCCAGATCTGTGTCCTAAAGGGTCAGATGCTTTGGAAAAGACCAATGCTCCCTTCCCCTGCCCAACTATCACCTTAACAAAGTTTCTACCCCAGGCATGGTAATCAAGAATACAGCCTCCCAAATGCCCACATTAACCAGTTCACACTGATAGGGCACAAGTTCTATGATGATAAAACAAACTGAAAATTCAGAAGCTGTCTTCCTTCCTCAATTCTTGGCTATAACACACAGAAGTTGCAAGATACAGAGAAACAAGCTGACACTTCCAACATTATGGGATTTAAGCAGGCTTTGCCTGGATAAAAGACAGAACAGTAGAACAGGGAGATTTGTAACTCTCTTAAAGAGGTTGACTATATTTAGAATACAGTGTGAGGCCCACAGGCCTTAAGGTATAGTCAAAAATGTTACCTGCCTAGTGAACAATTAATAATAGAAGGACAGAGAATTGAAAAGACAGTGCCAATAGTTTCAGGAAACTATAGTAGGAAATAACACACAATCAATATCTCTGACCTATTGAAACACTTGGTAGTTTTGCAGAGTGACCCAGGGACTGTGAACATATCAGTAAGTACACAGTACTAGTGCTGTTGGGTTGTTCCTTTAGAAACCAGTTAAATGTAACCAAGGTTCTTCTTGCCTCAAAGAATTGAATGAGACAAGCCAAAAAAGGCGCTAAAAGTTTGTTTGAAGAGTGAGAGGAGAAGATGTAAGGGAAACACTAGTTCTGTAGAGCAAATGTATGATGAACAAAGAAAGGAAAGGATAAAAATCAAAAATAAAAATGCACTCTTTATCTAGGAGACACAGGTTGGGCTACCATAAGGAGTCACAACAGAGGGCTCCTCCTTGCATTGCATCTCTTTTATGCCTTCCACATCTTGTGGGAGTCGATGGAAAATTTAAATACAGGATCCTGGGAATCATTTGGCACTGTCTCAACATCTTTTAATTGACAGATGCCACTTATTTCCACAGCCAGCTTTGCCATACCCTACCTCCTCTATCACTAGTGCAGTACAGGAACAAAAAGGAGCCATGGATGACCAGCTCCTCTTCCAGAATGGTCTCCTGAATTGCTATGGTAGTGAAATAGAGAAGAACTGGTTGAAGAATACCATACTGTTCAAGACTATATTTACTGTTAATGATGCTTTTGCAAGCCCTCCTTTTATTGCTGATCTTCATCTCCAAGATTTTGCATTTCTTCTTCCAAATACCTCCCCTCTGATCCAACTAATGAATCAGAGTTGCAGTAGAATTTAGGGTCAACTATATGAAACTCATACTATGATTTGAAAAGATGCTGCAAAGAGACTGATGCAATCTGGAAATGTTACAAAATCTATCACTGCATCAAAGATAATGTAACTGAAGCATAGATGAGGGGCATCTGAAAGAAGACACTCAGAAATCACTAAAAATACTTGCCAAGAATGACAAGGTCAAAAAGTAAAAAAGGGCTGTGATTTACTTGGTCAACAATTTTACCCTTGGTGTGGATAAGGATGTCAGAGGAACAGTTAGCAGTAGTTTCTCAGAAATTGACCAATGTGGTTTGTTTGCACTGGAACAAGAACACGTAGTTGAGGCAGAGTCATAAGAAAAGAAAGCTGAGAAAAAACAAAAGAACTCTATCTGAAATGATACATTCAGAAAATGTGTTTGGAGACTCTTACACAGTTTTTGGAGGTTTCAGTCCATAATCAACTGGCTCCAAGGCAGGGTGGCATGGCACCAGGGCAACACTTCAAGATAGCAGCCAAGCAAAAGCAGTCGGAGTCAAAGGGGCAAGAGCAAGCCTCTCTTTTCCTCCCTTATATTGTACACAGGACACCCCCTCCTTCCTGGGTGGGTGTAGCTTCACAAACATCCTTGTCTTCCTTTGCACAGGATGAGGATATTTACAAAGTAAGAGCCCTGATGCCCTGTTGAGTCTCTCAGTTAAACTTCTGACCTTCTCAAATTGACACAATGAACAGGTAACTGATTGTGCTCTACACCCCAGGATGTAGAGCTGCTGAGTTACTTAATTAAGCTTCTAGACTTCTCAAGTTGACACAATGTATAAACCATAACACAGACATTATGTGAGCCTTAAAAATTTGAAAACATGAACCTCTAAAATTAAAATATTTATTAATAAAGTATGTTCATAGTGTGTTATCTACTTATGAACAAACCTATGATATTTCTACAAAGAAGAAAGTAATAAAATCTACCAAAGACATATTTCTGAGAAGCACAGTTATATGGCACAGTTAATTGGGATGCTGCAGAAGAAGCCAGTGTTCTCATGGGCTGTGGCAGCTCTATGTATGTTTCTGTCCCTGTGGACACTGTAGTGACATGGTGCTGAGGTGGATGATAGTGATGTTGGTGATAATGATCTTATGTAGGCTGAGGTTAATATGTTTATGTGTTTCTTAGTTTTAAACAAAACAAAAATGTACAGAAAGTAAAAATTAAGAATAGAAAAGAATGTATAGAATAGGGAATTGAAAATGAAAAACGTAGTTGTACAGTTGTACTTGTGTTTAAGCAGTCATTCTACAAGAATCAAAAAGTTTAAAAAGGTTTATGTGGCAAAATATTTACAGTAAACTAAAGTGAATTTAGTATTCAAGAGATTATTTTTATGATAATCTTATCATAGCTTATTATGCCATGTTTATACAATATACATACAGTGAAGCACTATGCTGAGATTTCACATTTACTCATTATTTACTGTCTCATCCAAAGAAGCCTCCATGCTACGGATGTCATTCAGTGGAAGTGTCCTATTCAGATTTACCTTCTTTGCTTATTTGTTTATTTAATCTTTTGTTCCACACTTTAATTATACCTTCTCTATATTTAGATACACAAATATTTACCATCATATTAAAATTCTATATTTACAATACAGCAACATTGTGTATAGGCTTGTAGCCTAAGAGGAATACACTATATCATATAGCTTATGTGTATCACAGTGTATAACATCTAGGTTTATAAAAATATAATCTATGATGTTCACATAATGATAAAACTGACTAATGACATATTTCTTAGAATGCATCATTTTTGCAAAGTGATTCTTCATTCTAGTTAAAAACGTAGTAGTATCTACTTGTTCAACATTGGGTAATGTACTGATATCTGACCTAGAGGATGGATCAGTGCCTTTGGATAACAGGATTAGCCTCCAAATTTCCATTTCTACTTTTGTAGCACATAATATTACAGCAGAGAAATGGCTAACTCATTAAGAACGCTATTCATTTTTGTTTGTTGTCAAGTGTGGCCATTTGGTTAGTTTTTATCAATGGACTATAAGCAAATTTCACAGGTTTCTTACAAATTGGGTATTATATCAGTCAGGGTTTTACTAGAGAAATAGATATAACACAAGATATACTAATGTATAAGAAATTACAAAATTGGATTATGATGGTCAGTCACAGAGTTGGATGAGGAAGTATGCAGAGGGTGTCTGCACGCTGGAGACCAAAGTTTTCAGTCCAAGGTCCACGGTTCACTGCAGTGTCTATGCAAGTCCATATCAGGTATCCAATGAGTCTGTGATGGAAGGTGAAAGAATTGGAGATGGAAGTCAAAGAGTCTGTGCTGGAAGACAGGAGATGATGTTCCAGCTAAAGGCAAAGACTGAAGCTCTTCCAAAGAAAAGAAACAAATCTGTCCTGCCTCATTTTCCCTTTACATTACCCAGGTGATGAGCCAGCCTAGGGTGAGTCCTCCACACCCTAGGTTATAAAATTGCTGAGTCAGCTTAGATAAGCTTCTAATTTCTAAAGTTGACACAATCAGTCAACCATTACAGGTGTAATTCCTCATGATCTGCTTATCCTTCAGTAGCCTGAATACAGATTTCTGACAAGCCTAGTTTTGGGTTCAGTCATTACTGAAATTATTTACCTATCACTCATCATCATATATCACTACTTACCTTCCTATCACTGAGAAAAGTATCCTAGATACTTAATTAAAAATGAGAAAGGTTTATTTTGTCTCACAATTCGGAGATTTCAGTCAATGTTCTGTTGGTTCTGTTGCTTTTAAGACTGTGAAAAGTCAGAATATTTTGGGAGCCAATAAAGCTATTCATCTCATTATCTGGGAAAGAGACAGTGAAGAACTGAGATTCTCCCTTAACAGCATGGCTCTCAATAATATACTTTCTTCCACTAAATCCTACCACTGAAAGTTTCTACTATTTCCCAATAGATACACAGGCTGATAAATAAGACTTTAACATGTAGACCTTTGTAAGGAGATATTGAAGATCCAAATTACAGCATATGCCAAATCTTATAAGATGAATATTACTACCCCATCTGTTGACAAGAAGAGAAAGAATCTAAAAAGAGTCAACTATATTGAGTATTCAAGTTTTAACTAATATAATTTAGTACTCAGGACAGTTTTAGTCACTACTTCACTCATTATAGTCTGAATCATATTTAATAATCTGTAATCTCTCAGTTTTAGTATCGATTGAGTTTAACGGTAATTGCTTTTTACGTTTTGTTCCATTCATTTTACATAAATGATACTTCATTTTACTTAAATAACTTGCCTAAAAAAATCTTTCTTGACAAGTAATTCACTTTTTCTAAACACATTTTGACTTACATTAAAATTGTCCATTTCAGTAAAACAACTATGAAGACTAGTAAAAACAATGATACTATTTTCTATTAATTTATCTGTCAGACTTTCGTTAATTATGAGCAAAGTGGCATTATAACTGTTACCTAGTTGGCCCCCTCAGGTTTTTACTTATAGCATATCATCCTAGGCACATAATACTGTAAAATGGCCCAGACTATATTACAAGAACTGTGATGATGGCTTCTCATAACTAGTACCCACATGTTTGTCTTTTATATAAATGTAGGTTGTGTCTTTACTAAATGAGGAGGAGCATGTATGATTAGAATAGGTTGTTTCATCAAAACTGACTTTGAGTCCACCCACTCACCGCAGAGGAAAAAGTGTGTACACTGTTCCTCTTATATATCTCTTCCCTTCTGTGAGAACGATGTTCTTCCTGTCACTTCCTGAAAAAGAAACCTCTGGGTCATCTGTGAATGCTCACTCCCTCTTTCACCCTCACCTCATCCACCAGGAAATACTACTGGTTCTACTTTCAGAAAGGAATTGGGGCGTGACCCACTTTACTAGCGTTCTCCTGGGGACCGTTGTCATCTCTCCCTCTCATCACAACAGCAACCTTCTCTCTACTCTTCCTGTTACTCTCTTTGTCTCTTTGTCATCAGGGTAGCAGTTAAAGCACAAGTTTTTTCAAAATATGAACCAAAAACGTTCAGTTTGCTCCACAAATCCCACCACCGCTTTTGTCAATTTATTCAGAATAGACTTATTTTTTAAAGTAGCCTTATTGATCCTATAAAGTAAAATATCTCCTCATCTACTATTATTCTCTGTGTTTTGCTTGCAGCAAACTGCTCTTTAAACTCCTGAAGGGTAGTACCCTACTTCAGATATATTTTCACTTATCCACAGCACTTACTCTTGCTTTCTGGTCTAGACTCACATGTTACAGGCTCACTATGCCTACACATTCATCTAGAATTTGCCCCACATCAGGGAACATCCTCCATTGTTGATCTATTGAGCCCTATTCTTTCACTTTTCTATAGTACTTCAATACTATTGCCACTTACTTTATTACTATTACATAATTTACTTATTTGTTCCTTGTGTCTGTAGCCTCTCTCTATCCTCTAAAAGCGAGCTGCAAAAGATATTTCATTTATTGTTGCCAATATTATGCCTAGTATATAGTTGATTCTCAACGATACCAACTTTATAAGGAACTGATGAGATAATTTAATTTAATCTATATCTCCCATGTGATAGTAAGATATAGCATATTCTTTGTGGCAGCTTTTCACTTGTGCAGAGTGCATTCCTTGATGGTATTCTAATACAATGACACCTCATTCTAACACAACAAAGAAAAAACATGTTGTCTATATATTCATCACTTTGGTGTAATCAATCAAAATAATTTAACTTTAAGAATAATTGTTCTGATAAGTTTTAGTGTTTCATGAAGAAAAAGAAGAAAACTAGCTAAATAAAATGCCCTAATTTATCTACAAATTAATGCTAATACTTACACATAGAGATACACACAGTGGTTTCTTTTTCTTCTTACAAACACCTTGCAATATAATTTTTACAAATGCTATTTATCCAATGATACATAACTGAAGCCTTTATGAAACTTGTGATTAAAAATTGCATATTCTTTCCAAAATTCATACCAGTAAGAGTAAGTGCTGTGGATAAGTGAAAATATATCTGAAGTAGGGTACTACCCTTCAGGAGTTTAAAGAGCTACTTTAAAAAATAAGTCTATTCTGAATAAATTGACAAAAGCGGTGGTGGGATTTGTGGAGCAAACTGAACGTTTTTGGTTCATATTTTGAAAAAACTTGTGCTTTAACTGCTACCCTGATGACAAAGAGACAAAGAGAGTAACCATGTAAAGTGACTTCATTAGACTTCTAAAGGAAAAAAAGTATTTGTAAACCAAAAACTTTGAAATGAAACAGTAATGATAGTGCTAAATATTATAAGTGTATCAACAAGACAAATATTCAAAATTGATATACTATTTTAGAAACCAGCTTAGTTAAAATGTTCAGGTAGTATTCTCATTTCTTTTTGCAATATCTAGCCTCACCAGGATATCCTCTACAACAGAGCAAGCTTTGAAGTTCACAAAATTTGATTCAACGTTGGCATATCAACTTGACTTCAAAGGGATTTACACTGCTGAAGAATTTCACTGAGTTCAAGAAAGAAAGAATCTGTACTTCCTGTGAAATCTAACTTCAGAGTACCCAGTAGCTTCAACAAAATTATATACATCTGAGTCTCAAACACAGAGAATTAAAATTGCAGTTCAAGTCAAACTAGGCATTTCTTTCTAATTTTCTATTTGTTGAATATTGTGGTGTGCCAATACCAAAACTAAAATTTGTTAGTTCAGTTTTTTGGAGTTGAGACTTTTCTGGAGCACACACTTAATTCCAGGTAAGAAACAACATTGATATAGACTTAGTTTGTCATCTTTTCAGCACTGGTTTATCAATCTCATTTTTACCTCCCATACAAAAGCTCTTCTCTAAAACCACTTATTTTTCATAATCATGAGTTTAGGAACTAGGTTTCATTTACCATTTGTTTTCTTTAACATTTTATTCATGTCACTGAAGTTTAACACTTAAAATCACAGCATGAGAACTGCTTTCGGAGGTTTTCATCAGTGTGTCTTTAATTTTACTTTCTTTCTTGTGGTCATGGCATTCTCTTTCCATCCTTATCCTTTCCCCTTACTCCAACTCACGGTAGTGTTTATAAAATTTATGCTTCAGGCAGTACTATTTATACTTCAAGGATTACTCCAATGTTTGGCTACTTTTCAGACTTTCTTGCTATTTCCAAGACTACATATTTTATTACCTTCAACTCTATGAAAGAATGACTATAATTAATTTGCATCTCCCAAAATAATCCCTGTCTCTGATTCAATTAAAGAAAATAATTGGATTATTACAAACCATTTACATTATATATAACATATGTTTTAGGTGACCAAAAAGTGATGACACTAAGTTTATAATTAATAAGTCATTTATCTTGAGGGAATTTTTACTCCACAACTCATAAGAATATATAATTTATAATGCAAAATCCTTTTATACACATTATTTCCTTTAACTTTCATAACAATCCTACAAATTTTCAGATTTAAAGAATGATTTTCAGATTTAATAAGGTTTTGAAAAATACCTATGAGTTATGAGAAATTTTAAAATTGATATCCAATAATGAAAATTTTAATAACTACTTTATATTCAACTATTTTATAGATGATGCAGTGTTCAACAAGTTCTACCATATAAGGTGTGTGCTATTACTTTCCTCATTTTGTTAATGAGGACGTGAAAATTTAAAAGAATCAAATAACTTTCTTAAAATCACAGAGTTAGTATTCAAATTCAAGTCATCTATCTAGAGCAAGCACTTACACTACTCTACTTATAAAAATTTAGCCTACCACTTTCTTGTGAGAGTCAGAGCCTGCAGGCTGCTGTAATTTGGTAATTGGGAAATCCACATTTCCTGAAAGGGGAGCTTCAGAACCCTTTGACTCTAGACAATGCAGGGAAGCATGACTTTTAGAAACAGTGGGCTGAGGCAACCCACTTGGGACCCCTTCTTTCCCCTTTCTGTCTTAGACAGAAGCTTTCTTTCCCCCGATAAATATTTTCTGCTCTTAAAAATCAAAGAAAAGAAAGAAGCAGTGGGTTGGGTTACACTTGGCTCCTATAGAGATTAGGACAATAAAATACGTTGGGCATGTTAATTTTTCACGTTTGTTACTGAAATTTGAGGGGTTTAGTTAAGTAATTTGTGATTCTTGAGAACAAATACTCCCCCTTCCCAAGGGGTAAATATGAAACTTAGATGAGATATTATATGAATCCTGGTATTGGATTCAGATACTGGTTGGGAAAAACAATTTTCATACAAGTATATTCCCACCACTTTTTATCTTCTGTTTGATTCTGATATTGTCACTATATTCTGTTATTCATCAAAAAGTTAATAACGTAAGTAGTCTTGTGCCTGTTCGATAAAATTTAAAACCAAGATTTCAACACTTTCTTGATTTGAGGCCATTCAACTTTCATCAGTGAAATGGTTTATGATGCACTTATATTACTAACAGAACAAAAATAAGGGAAAACATTCTTCTCAGAATGGCTTAAAATGCATTGGGATGCATGAATACATAAAGAGAATATTTTAACTAATGTGATAAGTTAGCACAAATACTCATTTTGCCTTGGAAACAGAATAAAACAATTAATTCAGACCATAGTGTTTTCCATTTGAACAAATTAAAAACTTAACTTTTTTTTGAAAAGAAAATGAGTACTAATCAATTCACTGAATAAGAAAATAATTTGGATATGCTTTTTGCAACACATTTGAACACATATATACGTTATGACTAATTAAACTGCTTAGTAGAAATTTTAGGCTCCAAAATTTTTACATAAAACTGGTGGTTAACTGATACCAGAGAAAGTTAGATGAACCAAACATGTTTACTTTTCTACTGGGAACATAACTTAACTTTCCAGCCTTCATTTCAGCTAGGTTTGATGGTGACTGAATTCTCGCCAATACCATGAGATTGTAATAATGAACACTGCTTTAAGATATAATCTTAAATATTTCCCATAAATAAATGCTACATCTCTTGTCCTTTCCAGTTTGGCGCAGATGAACACAGTGACCAGGGGGTTGTGGGGGGAGGAAAATCATATTGCAATAGTCTCAAATACTTCCTCTAAAGCACTTTGTGGATGAGATAGATATGTTAAAGGAACCACTCTAAGGTGGTTTTGATGCTCTCAATTAGCTTTGTTTTACATCAGGACTTTTATGATTATTGAAGCACAGTGGACAATTAAAACTAATGCCAGCAATTTTTTTGAATTTAAGCAAATAATTTCCAAAACCTATAGATTATAAACTGAATTTTTTGTATCCTTCAATACATTTATTTGTCTCACTCTATATTTAAAATTTTTAGCCAGATGAGTGTAAGGGACATATTTATTTGTTAAACCTTAATTTTTCATTTTATACTATCAACATATCTTTTTTTCTATTTAATATTATTCTGTACTAGGGAAGTGAGATGTGTATCTCTTCATCCTGGTCAATCTTGACAATTCTTATCTCCACTTACATGCTTTCTCAAAATAGAATTATACCACTTAACACTTACATTTTCGGAGAGATTAATTTACCCTGAATCTACTACAGGACACTTCATTTTTACACTTATGACTTTTCTTCCTGTGTTTGACCCTGAAGATTCATTGCACACAAGTTTTAACAGCCCCATCTGAAGAGAGGTATCTTTTAATTCCACTGGCAGTTATTGGCACTAAATAAACTTCAGTTTGCAACCTTCTTTAAGAAGAATTTTCTCAATCTAGTAGAGTAAGAAGTCAGAGAAACTCCAATTATGAGAAGAACTCAGTGAACTAATGTCACTGTGAAGATGGAGGAGAGCACTTGAGATAAGATGGAAAAGCAAACAGAAAAGCGAGTCCTCACTCCTACAACCACAAAGAAATTAATTCTGCCAACAGCTAATTTGAGTTTAGAAGTGTCTTGAAAGTGAAAGTTAATATTTTTATAGCTGAAGTGTGTTTTCATCTTATGTTTTTATATTTTTGGTGATTTTTTTCTTAGTAGGATTTGCTATAGCTATATACATATACACACACAAAAGTAACAAAATACACATAGGCACAATGACTTGTATGGGCACTTTCATTTTGCTTATGAAACATAACAATCTGGATGAGTCCACTTGAATTTCTGAACAGCACATCTGTACAATAATAATTATATGAATTTTTATAGCACAGGATTTAGTAATTTGCTACATAATATTCCCAAACTTGGTAGAATACAAGATATCAAGAAACATTATGTGAATCTCAGAAGTACGTATTTGCTTAAATTCAATTAAGAAAAGAATTAAAATTTGAAACAAAGAGTCATGCTGCAAAAGGAATGCAGTGTGAAATGCTTGACTTAGAGTAACAAATTCATTTAATATACTGAGTTTAACAAAATTTTTAAATACTGAAAAAAAGAGTACTGCCTCCTACAAGAACAGTAAAAGGCTAAATTAACATCTCCAGAGTGACTAAATATCAGTATGGTGACTGCAAACATTAAATCATTAATAAGCGTTTAGTGAGGGTAATCACAGAGGTACCATGTGTTAGTCAGATTTTTGCTCTTGAGGTAAAAATACCTGACATTTACAATTTAAAGGAAAAGAGGTTTATTTTGATTCAAAGTTTCAGAGGGTTCAATCCATAGCTGGCTGGCTGCAAGGCAAAAGCCTCATGGCAAGAGGTGGTAGAACAGAGCTGATCACTTCATGGCAGCTTGAAAGCAAAAAGAAGGAGATTGGCCTGAGAAGTGGCCAAGGACCAGATATATTGAATGCTATGACCCCATACTCACACCCTCCAAATTGGTCCTACGTCCTAATAGAGCATTCAGCTAAGAACTCATCAATTGGTTAGCCATTTGATGTGTTTAATACCCTCACAATCCAATCAAATCTTCAAAAATCTTAAACTAATCAAATTGACAATCAAGATGATCTGGCATACACATGTACAATGAAAGCAGAGGAAAAGGGATATTTAGGAGAATGCTTAAATATTAGGATTAAATAAATGAGCTAATAATGAAATGAAGTAATAATGAAATCACTGGATATTTCTTCCAAAATGGAGATTATCAGACAATAAAAATTATAAAAGAAAAAGTAACAATTATTTGGCCCCTGTTGACTTTCAAGATTCTTAAGGAGTAAGTTTCCATTGTCAATGAATATTTGACACTGCTCAGAGGAGACACACATTCTGTTGGTCATGTTTGAATGAGAAGTACTGGGAATTCAAAAGATGACAAACATCGCTCGTATGAATGTATACTTAAATGATTTAAAAAGTTGTGAAAAGAATAAAGATGTTCTTAGCCAAAAGACCAATAAGCACCACATTTTTATTGTGTTTTTATTATATTTTAGTACTAACATTAAACCCAAGATCTCCCACATGGTAAGCAAACACTCTATCACTATACTAGATCCCAGTTCTTTCATTTTTAATTTTTAGACATTCTTGCTAAATTGACCTTGATTGCCTAAAATTCACAATGCACCTACCTCAGCTTCTCAAGTAGCTGGGATTACATATATAACTACAATACCCAGACTGGGGGACAGAAATAGAATCTAAGAAAACAGGGATGAAGAATAACACAATGAAGATAACAAAGATAAAATGAAATAACCAAAGATTTAACCCCTTTTAGCAAACCTAGTGGAAGTACAGTAATATAAACTAAAAAGGAAAGATCTTTCTCTGAAAAGGAATAATCATAATTATCAAACACAAATTGGCCCAGAAAGGCTCCTTACTGATTGAGAAATTATTGTTGATTCCAGCTTTTACAAAACATCAGTTTGCTAAATGGGGTTTGACATGGGAACAGTTGTAGTCGGTAAACAACTGGTTCTTATCAGTTGAAGATAAAGGATATGATGACAGTGAATGAGATCTTACGCTTGACAATATTTTCTGTGAATTGAAGGGAAAAGGATGCATGCAGAATCTAAGAAAGTAAAACTTAACCTTTCTGAGGCACTTGTATATTTGTCATGGGGAGGTAGCTATTAAAGAAAGAGAAATTATAAATATCAGAGATAGAAAGAAAATTAACAATGACTACCGCCTTGTCACTAAATATGCAACGCTGAATATGATTAAATTCATATTTTACATTTGCTTGTATTTCTGAAAATGGAACTAAAGGGACACTCTGCTGACTTTCTTTTCCAATGTGCTATGATTAATGTAAGACTTCAGAATTGTAGTTGAAATAAATCAATTCAAAATGTTACACAGGTTGTAGGAAAAAATGGGCTGCTGACTACAGTGGAGCATAATTTATTTAGCTGGACACTTTTAAAACTTATTATCAATGTGTCAGTATATATTTGCTCTTTGCAAGTAATATTTGATTAGGGCATTTTACAATCCCAGTCACCATCAGCGTGTGGCATCCACGGCAGGAGTGCGTTATACACAGTGCACTGAATACTTAGCCTTCCGTGTGAGAGGATAGTGTACATTTCATGCTCTGTCATGTCTCACTGCATTAACAGTCCTGTGGGTGATGAAGTCCATAATCTATGACTATTTGACAACATTTTTGAATGCACTTACTACAAATGGAGTTGCTCAGGATTTCTTTAAGCAAACGCTGTCAAAAAGCACGTGTTTCCAAGGCAGGTTGGCATTTGAAATAATACAAGTCGTTTTTACCTATGTGAAGTGAAAGGACACATGTAGTTTTAGTAACTCTTAATTTACATCGGGTCTTTTTTTTTTCCCAAAAATCATAATACATTACGTTGGCCTCACATTTACCATCATCACTCTTTTCTGCTGTGTCACTAACAGCTATAAACTTAAGGACAGCACATATATTAGGGCTAGCACCTAATCTTAGGGTTAAAATCTTCTATTAGGTATAATAATTTATCAAAAGTTCCTGAAATCTGGAAAATAATGTGCTCTAACACTCATCAGTTTACATCCATATTATGAATAAAAAGTAGGAAACACATAGTGTTTTCAACTCACAATAATTTGGATTAAATCTCTAAAATGGTTATGCAAGTACTCACTATTAAATTCCTTTTTAATTGTGGTTTTATAGAGATTCATGGAAAATTGTAGAAGCTTTTAACATTCCTGTTATACTGATGATTAGCCATAGTAAAAATATTTCCAAAATTTGTGGATAAAACACTAATCAAAATGTCCTGTGCAAGAGAATAACCCTGCAGCAACAGCCTTGAAAATGGACATACCCTGCATGTGTCTTATTTTTTGTTAAATGACGGACAAATACAAGTTGTATACATTGTGTATAATATGATTATTTGTTGTAGGTTTACAATATGTACTGATTACTCTAGTCAATGTGCTCATCACTCTCCATAGTTACTATTTGTATATGACAAAGATACTTAAAATCTGCTCTCATCAAATTTTAAACAATACAGCATGATTAGTGATATGGATTATGTCTGTACATCAAAACTTACTCATCTTATAACTGAAAAATCTGTCCCTTTAAATAATGTTTTCCCATGGCTCCTTTGTTTCATGTAGCCCTAGAAAATACCTTTCTACTCTTTACTTTGTTTAGGTTGGCTTTTTTATGATTTCACATATAAGTTTGATCATAAATCATGTGTTTTTCATTGTCTGCTGTATTTCGCTTAACAAAATGTCCTGCAGGTTCATCCATGTCATCACAACTGGCAGGGTTTTATTCTTTTTTATGGGTTATCAGTATTTCACTGTGTCCATAAATTACACTTATTTTATTTGTCCATCCATTGAACACTTAGGATGCTTCTTTGTCTATCCATCTTTATTTGGGGGCTTTGAATCTCTTTGCTAAGCATATCAATCTTTTGGAATCTCAGTATTTAAAATAATGCTTGATTAATAATAGCTGAATAATTTGAATCTATAAAATGGCCAAAGATGTTGAATATTTTTTCATGTATTTATTAGCCATTTGTATTTCTTCATCTGAGAAGTGTGTATTCATCTCAGAGGCCCATTTTTGGATCAGGTCTTTGAATTTGGGGGGTATCTAATTTTTTTCATTTCTTTATACAGCCCACATATAAGCCCTTTGTGTGAGGGACAAATGAATAAAATTTTCCCCTCACTCTTTAGGTTATCTTTTCACTCTGTTGATGATTTCTTTTGATGTTCAGCTTTTTATTAAGCTGAGATCCCAGTTTTTGATTATTTGAATTATTTCCTGTGCAGCTTGGATTTTGCTCATGAACTCTTTGCCTATGTCTTCAGGATTTGTAATTATTTTCTCTTCCAGCAGACTTAGTGTTTTTGCTTTAATATTTAGATCTTAGAACCCTTATGACGTTAGTTTAGTGCATTGTGATAGACATGGATCTAGGTTTAGTCTTCAGCATGTAGAGAGTCAGCTTTTCCAGCCCCATTTATTAAAGAGGCTATCTTTCTTCCAGTGGACATGTTTAGGCCTTTTGTCAAATATAAGGTGGCTGAAGGTGTTTGGAGTTGTGTCTGAATCTTCTAATATGTTCCACTAATCCTCAGATCTGTTTTTTTGCCAGTACCATGTTGATTTTACCATAGTAGTTCTGTAATATAATCTCAGGTCAGGGGTTGTGATGCCGCCTGCCTTGCACTTTCTCACTATACAGTTCAGTCTGGACTTGAGCTCACTTTGTTACCCAGGCTGGTGTCAAACTTTCAGTGATCCCCCTACTTCAGCCTCCTGAGTGCTGGGATTACAGGTGTGTGCCACCACGCTGGTCTTTGTAAATTTCAAAGTATAGATCTTTTACTTCCTTCCTTAGATTGATTCCTAAGTATTTCATTATGGGAGATGCTATTGTGAGGGGTGTCATTTCCCTAACTTGTCTCTCACTGAATTTGTTGTTTGTGTACAGGAATGCTATTGATTTTTATCCTGCTACACAACAGAATTTGGTTATTTAATCTAGAAGTCTTTTTATGGATTTCTTGTGGTTTTCTATGTAGAGTATCATGTCATCTTTGAATTATGATAATTTAACTTCTTCCTTTCCTATCCTTATTCCTTTTATTTCTCTCTCATGTATAATTGCTCTGTGCAACCACTATTGAAATCAGTATGGATTCCTCAAGAAGCTAGGATTAGAGGTCCCATTTGACTCAGTTATTCCCCTTCTAGGTATCTCCCTGGAAGAATTAAAAACATCATACCACTGAGATATATGTGCACCTAGGTTTATAGCAGCACAATTTGCAATTGCTAAATGCCCATCAACCCAAATGCCCATCAACTGAGGAATGAATAAAAACAATGTAGTCTTTCTTCACAATGGAGTACTACTCAGCCATAAAGAAGGATAAATTTCTGACATTAAAAACATATGGATGCAATTTAAGACTATAGTCATAAGTGAAATAAATTGGATTCACATGCATAAACAGTGTATTGTCTACCTGGTGTGAAAAACTGAAAGAGTACATAAGGTCTAAACTGTTCAATAGACATTGTGAAATGGGAAGAAACTGTTCAAAAGTAAAAAGGAACTAGGATGGGTGAAAGGGTAACAGAAGGAAGAAAAAATGAAAAATTGCAAATTAGCAACACTAGTGTATCTTAGTTCATTAAAAGGGAAAGTTTGTACTAATATCAACTGGAGAATTTTTTAATGCCCATATGTTGTACTCTGAGTAACTATGAGCAACGAGTTGTACTGAGGAATAACTATGCAATGTATTAAATATTTTTATTTTCTATTACTTTGTTATGAACTTTTGTTTTACTTTTTTGCATTAAATAAAAAATAGCTGAATAATGCAAGTTGCTCTTGTTACATTTCCACTGAGGCAAAACACTGACATTGTTAGCGACTATTATTTCAGAGATATGAAAGAAAAATGTCTAGATCCTTTAGGAGGACACTTTTGTGTTGCAGACTGGAATGCTGTGGGTGTCCTGCTATGGATTAGGTCCAGAAATTCTCCCTAAAATTCTCACATATATAGAAGATGGTTCAATTATGAGGGCACTGTACATGACTTGCTGCTAAGAAGCGGGACCCGATTGGAGGTGGGTCACTGAGGGCATAACCTGGATGTGTCTATCTCCTTCCCTGGTCCTCCCTCCCTTTTCTGTTTCCTGGCCACATTATTGTGAAGAGTCTCCCTGAAAAGTTTTCCTCCACCAGAAACTTCCACCATCCATGCCCTTTCTGAGTTTGAGGCAATCAAACTATAGACAAATCCTAAAAACTGGTGAGCCAAAGTGAACCTCCCCTTTTTTAAATTGTGGGTGTCAGATATTTTGCCCCAGTAATCATAAATCAGTGAAGACAGATTTGAGGATAGAGGAGTAGAGTCATTGTCGTGACTATACCTGACCTTGTGGTTCAGAAATCTTCAAAATTGTACTGGAAAATTCTGTGACTATGACATGTCCCAAATAGTGAACTAAAGATTGAACCCTGGATTTTCCTCCTCAGCAACTGACCAAGTATTGAAGAACAAGACTCAAAAATAGTGTGAAGACAGGGAGTAAGGACAATGCATGACTGAATTGTGAGGACTCTTAGCAGAGCTTAAAGGACTCAGCAGCAAAACTTCGACATCAACTTCCACATTAGTTACTTGTTTTCACTGACCCCGAAAAGTTCAAAAGAGAACAAAGTGGGAGTACCAGACCTTTCTTGCTTTTGAAACTGAGTGATTTCAAGGGTCAAAAAATGAGAATATTTTCTCCAGATGCTTTATCCTGTGATTGATAGATTTCCTGTTTATATCATGCAGACAACTTGACTCTTTCACCCTCCTCCATTTATATATATAAATATATATATATATATATATTTGGTTTTTAAATATAATTTAATGATTTTTAATATAATTGCTAGACCCCCATCAAGTTGAACCCACTAAGGGAGCAGCTTTTCTAAGGAACCAAACAGACAGAGTAAAGAAAATAAGACAGTATAACGAGATATATCCAGTGAAATAGATATGCTGAAGACCTGGCTAGAAAGCTAAAAGAGATTAACAACAATCAAATATGTTGCATGGATGAATTCACAAACACCCCTGAAGATAGTAAATAAAAATCTCATGACCTTCCCATTTAAAATCTTAGCAGCTAGCCGGGCGTGGTGGCGCATGCCTTTAATCCCAGCACTCGGGAGGCTGAGGTAGGAGGAGCGTTGTGAGTTCGAGGCCAGCTTGGGCTACAACGCCAGCGCAAGGCCGGCCTGAGCTACATAGTGTGACCCTGCCTCAAAAAACTAGGGCCAGGGAGTTTGGCTCAGTGGCTTAAGCGCCTGCCCCAGCAGGCGCGAGGTTGTGAGTTCAATCCCCGGTACCGCAAAAAAAATAAAATAAAATAAAAAAATAAATAAAATAAAATAAAATCTTAGCAGATAAATTTAAAAAGAATATAGTTACTGATAAGATAAGAACTAGCTACCCATTACAGTTTAAGAAATACCTCAATGAACAATAAATAAAAAATAAAGAAGTTATCAGACAAAATTCAAGAGACTTGAAATAGGTTTAGGTGCTCCAGTACATAAATTGTAAAAGTTTCAAAAATAGCACACACAAAAAATATGCTAATAAATATTAGGCAATATTAATCAAAGAATAGCAGGAAAATTTGTTCAACCAAGAAACATCCAGTTATAAATTGAAAATTCCCCAAATTCTAGGCTAAATACAGGATAATTTGAATAGTAATTAAACATGATACATTGAAAAGAACATATCACACCATTCTCAATAGGAAACATTTATCTGCCAAAGAAATACATACACATATTCATATTATAAATATATAAATATATATTCTTCCTGAAAAGGTCTATATTTATTAATTTACTATATAATTTCTGAAAACAATTCCTTTTTAATATATATGTATTATTTCTGAAAAAGTATTGTTCTTTAGACTCCTAATCACTGTGAATTAGTGAAAATTAAAAGGCCCTAAAACCTGTTTCCAAACCAAGTCCTTTCTAATATTTCTATTTTCATATCTAACATGTCCCCTCAAAATCTCATGTATTCAAAGATGGGGCTTTCTAACTGAACTGTGGAAAGTGCTATACCCAACAGTGGATTAATCCATTAACAAGTGCAGAGTTGAATGTACTCTTAGAAGTTGGGGCTTAGTTGGAGAAACTGTGTCATTTGGGCTCTTTGCAGGAATAGCTTGCTATGTGGCTTTTATATGCTCTCTGCTCCTGGACTTCCATGGATCGAACATCTTTCCTAAGTCAGTCCCTTCTCTCATGCCATTTCTGTGTTGCAGCCAGTGGGTTATGAGCTGAGCTCTCTGAAACCCTAAGCCAAAATAAATCTTTCCTTATCTAAGCTGCTGGTGCAAGGCATTTTGTCCCAGAAACACACACACACACACACATGCACACGCACACACACACACACACACACAAAAGCTCCCAAGTGCAAACGTTCTTTCGTTTTCTCCTCAAGTATAGAGGGGCTGTCTTTATAGTTCCTTGATCTGATTGAGGAAACTTGGTGAAAGGAATGTTTTATACTTCTTCCCTAAGAATCTTATTAAAAAAAAAAAAACACACAGGTTAACCACTGGGGAAAAAAAGGCTAGACAAACTGTTGCCTACACAGTCAAAGAGATTTCTCCTCTATTCTTTTGAGAATAGATCTAAGACTACCTGGCAAACTTTATCTGCATAATGACATAACTTTTGTTCTTAGAGAAATTCCACATCTCAACTTCTCACAGCCTCATCTCACACTTTTTTCCTCAGATCTAAGAGAAGATTTGTCCTAGTTTCTTTTATTTTTGCTAAAAACCATTTATCATTCCTTAAAATTGCCTATGGATGCCATTTCCCTCTCCTCAAGGAAAGAGAACGAAGGTTCAGTCTCTGACACTCACGTACGTATCTCAGATTAGCAAAATGTGCCTCATTTTACAAAGCCAGAAGACAGAAAATATTTGAGCAGCATCTTAATATGGCCAGTAGAAGAAAACTTAAATCCAAGTGTATCATTGTCTGTCTAAGAAAAGTTATTTATAAATAGTAAATAAAAAAGATTTTAAGATGAAGGAAGAAGAAAAGAGAAAGCAATGTTCCTTGTGAAACATGCTTTAAAACATATATTGCATAAACTAGAGAATATAAATTTAAGAAACTTGATTAAAAGGGAGCTATTGTTAGGGAAATTAGTACTAGAAGAAAAAGTGAGAAGATAAATGGGGTGATAAGTTATAATGACATCACTAGAATGGAGGAAGAGAATAGCTTTGATTAAAAGGAAAGGATATGCTGGTATTAAAAATAAAAATTCTGAAAAGATTTATTTTAGCTAATTGGAAAACTATAAGGAAATTTTCATGCAAAAATATTTAGGACACAATGCTTGATTATAAAAGCAAAGAAAGTGAATGGAACAGGTAAGAGTGGAAAATTTACAGTAAGTATTTCTATTAGAAAGGAAAAGAAACTAGCCTAAAGAATACATTCACAAAGAAACAAAAACAAACTGGAAATTTAAAAGTCAAAATAAGTAAACAAACAGTAAAATAAAACAAATTTAATACATGACTCATTATGTATAAGGTTACCTGATTACATCCTTCAATTAAAATACAGAAGCTATGGATTAAGGTTAAAAAGTATATTACCATAAACATACTTTAAACATGGTGAAAAATTAGAAGTTAAAATCAACAGATGAACAGAGAGATAACAGGTGTATGCAAGCAAAAGGCATGCAAGAGAAGTGATACTATTATCAGATAAGCTAAAATTTAAGATTAAAAGCAATAAACAGGATAAGGCAGAGCACTGGGTAATAAAAATGTCTTGCGTAGTAGAAGACACGAGCCATAAATCTATACTTGTGAAATGAAAGGAAAAAGTAGTTAAAAGCAAAAAATCATAATAAAAAATGAAAGAATTTGATGAAAAATGGTAAAATTTAGATGTATCACTGTGACTCTCAGAATTGGATATATACAATAAAACGACTCAGATGATCATACATCCTTTCGAGAACTCAGTTGTTCCCTATCTTCAAGAAGAGAAAATAAAGCACACAAGCATCAAGCACAATTACCTAAAATAAAATGTGATTTATTTTTGTTTATGGCTTTGTGTTGCATTGCATGCAAGCAAGGTTAATTTTAGTCTACTTCGAAACATACAATAATTGAAATCAGGAAATAATTGTTTCAGAAATAGTCATGCATTTTTCTTAGATTTCTTGCTTATATTTAAGCAAGTCATGAATCCAGAAAGAGCAACAAACAATACAAATTTGTTGCAATTATATATTTATAATATTTAAATCACTGTTTCTGTGTGAATGATGAAACATAAGGAGGACGTCATGGAGTTGTATTCTTTAATGAAGGAAACTCAGAGAAGAGAGTCAGAAAGTTGTTTACTGCTCTTTTGACTTTGCCTTTAGTTTGTGGGAATATATTTCCCCTGTTGAGAGAAAACTTGCAAAAGCTCCAGTGTTTTGATGTATGGTATCTGAACTCCAAAGAGAATGTAATCTTTGTGGCAAGCAATCCAAAAGAACTCCTCATGGAATTTCAGCAAGCTCTGAGAAAGATAACCACAACAGCAGGATGCTTCTCTAGAAATGAAACACTTCTAAGGACAAACAGTAAAAAGTGCAATCCTGGCTTATTCAATTTTTATGTTTGGAATTTGCTTATTTTCTATATTTCTAGCAATCTCAAGATAATCAGAATAATTCATCCCCCAAAATACAAAAAACATAATGAACTGCTACAGTCAAATTACATACCTACACATTTGAATTTATAAGATTTTTATTATTTATAGAAAAATTCCAAAATATTCATAACATAAAAACCTATGCCCAGTATACAAATATGGGGAAACTATTTTAATATAAATAAAATTACAATATTAACACTAAAATCATTGTTAAGGTAATACATTAAAAATAATATTGGAATTTTCTTATAATGGTATTTATTGAAGGTAATGATATTAACAGATTTGTTATTTATCATTACTGATACATACAATGTTAAATATTTGGTGTATTGAAACTATAACTATTTACATATTTAGTAAAAACAAATTAAATGCCTAAGTGACAGAATTTCTAATTTTGTATAGTTCAGTATGGCCCAATTCAGAAGAAAAGCCCTGTTAAGGAAACAAAGTCTTGCTCATGAATGACCTCAGCAATTTTATTTTAAGACAAAAGTTTGAAACAACTAGAATGTCCAATTGATGACTTGACAAATATTATCAAAGTTTTACAGTCAAATACAATTCATTGGAAAGGAATGAGCTACCAATGCACACTGAGGGGAAGAAGCCAGACCAAGGACGTCACACATTTTATGATACAACTTTATGAATTATCCTGAAAAGGTACATCTGTAGAGACAAGAGGTGGACTAGTGCTTATCTGTGGATAAAGGACGATGAACAGCACAGTGGAGTCAATGAATAGTAAGAATAATGGGGTGATGAAACTTATCCTAAAGTTGTTCTCTTGTAGTATTTGTACAACTTGGTAAACATACTAAAACATTATTGAACATGCATATACCGTGACATGTAAAATATGCTTCTATAAATTTTTAAATGTTATATTTCATAAAAATTAGCAAGAAATATCCTAAAGCTCCAAAAGATAAAAGAGCAAAATATGTGTCAACAATTCAATGAAGAGGAAATACAGATATGTTTGAAAAAAAGTATATCTTTCAAATACATTAATAATAAAACCTGCAAATTAAAATGGCTTACAGGAAGTTCTCTTCACATCCTCCAGAGATCTTGTTAGAACAGGGAAAGATTCCTAGTCAAAAGAAAACTCTTCAAGGAGTTTCATTGCTCCTCAAAGGAAAGTCACATATCATTATTCCACAAAGGTACTATACCTGTTTTGCAAGAAACTGAGCCGTCCTCTCTTGGTCAGGGAAAGTGTAGCATTTTTAAAGATAGACTGCAATAGCTGCTCATCTGAGAACACCAGATCTATCCATGGGGCTTCTCTTCTGAGCACCAACTGAGTGAGGCTGAGATTTTTTTTGGTACAGTTAAACAAGAATGGGGCACACACGCTGCCACTATGAGACTGACCAGCTGCTTTCATAATTGATCTGCAGCAATACTCCAGGACTCAGAAGACATTTTAAAACAAATGGGCCAATTCTCTGAGAGGAATGTAACTGTTATACACCACAGAGATATTAACTGAGAGCTTATTATACATTTTAATGTTAGTACAAATGTCTACCTATTTTGTTTTTAAGTTTTATTTTTACTGGTGCATGTTCAGAAAACATATTGTTTACATCCCTCATGAGGAGTTATTACATGTGTGTAGCACATTCTAAGTCTTTTTTTACTGCCTTCCCCTTCCCTTCATCCTATCTCTATGTTACCTATTATCTATCTTTTATTTTGTTCTTTATGTATACTTGCATTTGTCATATTAGAGAACCCATGTGAAGTTTAATTTTGTGTCTGTTTTTTGAGTTTAACGTAATTTCACAGTGCATTCATATTCCTAAAAACAACATTTTTTCCCTTCTAATGGTAATAGTAATACATTGTGTGTAAATTCCAGATTTTCTTTATACATTCATGTGTTGTTGGGCATACAGGCTGTTTCCAAGATTTAGCTGTTATAAATTTTGCTGTTATAAACATGGATGTGCATATGTCACTGTAATGTCATGGCTTTAACTCTTTTTAAGGGAGATATCTAGAAGGAAAATGTTGGATTGAATTGAATTTCCAATTTTAGACTTTGGGGAAATCTTCATACTGTTTTCTATAGTGGTTGTACTGGTTTACATTCCCACCAACAGTGTAGAAGTGTTCTTTTCTTCCCACAGCCTCACCAGCATTTGTTATTCATTGATTTCTTGATAGTAGCCATTCTTTCTTGAGTGAGATGTGTGGGACAATTGACCAGACATATGTATGAGATGGATATACAGAGAGAAGGAACTTCAGGAGTCACATGCCCAAATTCTCCTGGAATGCAAGGTTAGAGATTAAAACATAGTCTAAGTAGTCACAGGTTCAAGTAAGGTCAAACACATTACTTTAAAAAATGAATACTGTGGCCCTCATCTTTCCCAGACTCTGATTTATTGCTTAGACTGGTCCTAAGATCAGTCATGCAACAGATCTCCATGACCCTGTCATTCTCCTTTCCTTCCTCTTTTTCCCAAAATTCCTGCACTGATATCCTTATTTTGTCCTTTATCCTTTCTTCCTAGTTTTATCAATAAAAATCCACAGAAGCTTCAGTTCAGGACTGTCTTCCTGAGACTTTGTAATGCTGAGGGGTCTTGGTTAAGGACAGTCCCTTTGGACCTTCTTGGAGTTTGAATTGGACATTGACTCCAAGTAATCTCTTATCCTTCACACTGTCCCATGGTCATGAACTCTGACAGACATGGAATATCAGTGTTGTTACAATTTGCATTTCTCAAATGACAAGCAATGTTGAACCTCTTTTGTGTATTTATTGACCACTTGTATTTCTTCATCTGAGCAGTTCCTATTCATTTCATATGCCCATTTTTTAAATTGTGGCTTTAAATGGGGAATTTGAATTCTTTTGAGTTCTTTGTATATTCTAGATATAAGTCCTTTGTCTGAGAAATAGGTAGCAGAATTTTTTTCCTGTTTTGTGGGTTGTATCTTCACTCTGTTAGTGGTTTCCTTTTGCTGTTCAAAAACTTTTTAATTTGATACGATTCCATTTGTTGATTCTTGGTATTATTTCATGCACAACCGGATTTTTATTTAGAAAGTCTTTGTCTACATCTGTGTCTTCGAGAGTTATTGAAAGCCCTTCTCGAACCTTATCATGGTCCAGGAAGTTCATATTTGTAACCCATGGAAAAGTTTTTGGACTTTCATTAAGTTAATTCTAATCTACCACTTTCAGTACAACCCATGGTGAAAACAAAAACACTAAGGCATATTTGTAGTTGTGGGGAATCAAGGGAGTCCTAAATCCAACTAGCGTGATAGCTAACCAAAACAAAGGCTTCTACCCAGGGCCAAACCCAGGTTTTATTAATTTGTGAAGAGGGGAGTGGCTCAGGAGTGAATGACTGTGAGAGTGGTGGGAAGCATGGGACTGCGGTGAGCTTGACTAGGTAGGCGGCCTGAGATCATTTCTTTAATACGCAGAAAGAGGGATATGCAGAAAGAGTATTCTGCATAAAACAATTTGAGGCAGTACCTAACGTTTTAGGGACCAGTGCTTCAGATTTGATGTGTAACCTTTTATGCCCTGGGAAGTCATAGCATCTTATCTTGCGTTGATCCCAGTTGCCAGAGTGGAGCATGGTTTTCCCTCCCGCCTGGCTCACACATGCTTTTTGGAAGCTGTGGGGCAGGTCCTTGCTTCAAAGACTATGCATTGGCACCTCTGCTAGACCAATTTGCATTGCTGAAAGCCAATTGAGAGCATAAGGAAAAGCCCCAGCAAGTTATGTATATATCAGTGCATGAAAATAGGGCCAGATTTAGCCAAAGTGGAGACAATCACTCTTCTTTCAAGGAGGGTCATCCAGGTGGTCCTCCACAAAGAGTTTTGCCTATATTTCTTCTACCAGATGGTCTGTTTGAATGTTTCGACCTTTAATCCATCTTTATTTTAGATTAATAAATGGCAAGAAATAGGGGTCTAGGTTCAACCTTCATTATGGGGATAGGCAGTTTTCCCAGCAGCATTTCTTCTTTTTTTTTTTTTTTTTTTTTTTTTTTTTTT
>RJWM01002307.1:0-87840 GCA_004363535.1 Dasyprocta punctata | reverse complement strand
TTAAAGGCGTGCGCCACCACGCCCGGCTCCAGCAGCATTTCTTAAAGAGGCTATCCTTCCTCCAACAAAGGGATTTGTGCCCTTTGTCAGAAATAACATAGCTGAATGTTGGAGTTATTTCTGTATGCCCCCTGTCTTGCTCTTGTTGCTCAGAACTGCTTTTGCTATTCTAGGTCTTTTCTGGTTTCATATGAATTTTAGGATCGTTTGCTCTAGTTCTGTGAATTATGCTATTGGTATTTTGATTAGGATTGCATTAAATATGTTATACAATGTTATACACAGTTTTTGAAGTATAGCCATTTTGACTAATTGATGCTGCCTATCCAGAAATGGAGTATATCTTTCCATTTTCTATTTTCCTTTTCAATGTCCTTTTTCAGAGTGCTATAGATTTTGTAACAGATGTCTTGCACTTCTGTGGTTAGGTCAATTTGCAAATATTTCATTTTTCTTGATGCTATTGTGAAGGATATCATCTCCCTAATTTTCTTCTCAGTGAGTTTGCTAATGGAGTACAGGAATGCTTTGGAACAAGGCGAGGATGTTTGCTATCACCACTTCTGTTTAATATACTTCTTGAAATATTACCTATAGCAATAAGAAAAAAAAATAAAGGGGATATAGATATGGAAGGTAGAAGTTAAATTATCATTTTTTTGCTGATGACATGATCATCTACTAGAAGAATACAAAAACTCGGCAAAAGACTCCACGCACCAATATCCAAATCTGGCAGTGTGTCAGGACACAAAGTATTGCCATTTTAACAATATTGGATCCACCTATCTAGGAACAATGGATATTTTTCTACTTTCTGATTTCTTCTTCCTTCTCTCTTTGCAGAGTACTGTAGTTTTTGTTGTAGATATCCCCCATTTCCCTGGTTTGGTTAATTCCTAAGAAATTTTTCTTGATGCCATTCTCCAGTTCAATATTGGTGTATAGGAACATCATTTAGCTTTGAGTACTGCTTTTGTATCCTGTCATACACTTATGCTGGTGATTAATTCTAAAATGTCTTTCTCTAGGATTTTTTTTTTAGATGTTCATTTAGAGGATCATGTCATCTGAAAATAATCATAATTTGACTCCTTTCTTCCCTACATATACCTTTTGTTTCTTTCTCTTACCTGATCTTTCCAGCAAGTGTTTAGAGTACTATCTTGAACAGGAGTGGTGATAGTGGAATTTTCTTCTAGAGGGAAACTTTTCAGCTTTTTCTTAATTTAATATAATGTTGGCTATTGTTTCATTATAAATGACTTTATTAGGTTGAGTTAAGGTCCCACTATAGTTTCTTCAGAGCTTTTACCATGAATGAATGGTGGAGTTGGGCTAATGTTAATTGTGAATCTATTTAGATGATTTTATGACTTTTGTTCTTTCTTCTGTTTATGTGTTGTATTGCATTCTTTGATATATATATGAAGTATGACCACTCATACATGCCTGAGATGAAACCTATGTGGTCATGTTTCTGTTAGATGATTTGTTGCATTTTGTTTGACTATATTTTGTTGAGGTTTTTCATCTAGGTTCATTAAGCTAATTGGCCTGTCATTCTACTTTTTTGGGTTCCTTTCTGGTTTAGAATTAAGAGTAAGTTAGCTTGCAAGAATGACTTTGGGAATATTTTTTCCCTATCAATATCATTAAAGTCTGAGGAGTATTGGTTTTAGAGCTTTCCTGAAGTCCTTAAAGAAATCAATGGTGAATTCACTGGGCTTTTCTTGTTAGATCCTTTTTTTACTCCTTCAATTTTATGTCTGTTGCTGGGTTATTCTGATTTTTATGTTTTTGATTCTGTTTCCATAACTCATATGTACCTAGGAATCTGTCCATTTTTCTAGATTTTCCAATTTATTACAGTATAGGTCCTCATGGTAGTTTCTAATAATCTTCTGTATGTTAGTGGTGTTGGTTGTGATTTCAGGCTTTTCATTTCTAATTGCAGTAACTTGAGTCTTTTCTTTCTCTTTTGATAAGATTCTCTAATGTTAGGTTTCTTTCTTTCTTTCTTTCTTTCTTCCTTCCTTCCTTCCTTCCTTCCTCTTTCTTTCTTTCTTTCTCTTCTTCTTCTTCTTCTTCTTCCTCTTCTTCTTCTTCTTCTTCTTCTTCTTCTTCTTCTTCTTCTTCTTCTTCTTCTTCTTTGTTTTTCTCCTTCTCCTCTTCTTTCTCCTCCTCTTCATCCTCCTCCTCTTCATGCTCTTCTTCCTCCCCCTTCTCCCCCTCTTCCTCTTCCTCCTCCTCCTTCTTCTTTTTTATTCTTCCAAAGAACCAACTCAATGATTCATTACTTCTTTGTACTGCTTTTTCAGTCTCAATTTCATTAATTTCTGCTCTGATCTTTGTAATTGCCTTCCTTACAACAGTTTTGAATTTTGGAATATTCTTGTCTCTCTAGGACTTTGAGTTGTATCACCAGTTTACAAATTTCTGCTTGCTCTGGTTTTCTGATGCAGAAATTCACACTTAATCCATCCATTTTATAAGAAAGTTGCAAGGACAGGTTTATATCTAAGGTAAGGAGACTGACATCACTCTAGAAAAGTTTTCCATGACAAAAGTAAGTTATTGTCATACAAAGAGATTTAGTATCGGCCTCTTCATTCGTGAAAAGCTATCCAGCACTTAAAAGCTTATAAAAAGCTAGGCATGGTGGCATCTGCTTGCAATCTCAGTTACTCAGAGAATAAAACAAAGGGATTACAAGTTTCAAATCAGACCTGGTAAAAAAGCATGACCCTATAACAAAAGAAATTTAAAAAAGAAAAAGGAAAGAAGGAAAAAGAAAGAAACAAAGAACAAAAGAAAGAACAAAAAAGAAAGACAAAAGAAAAAAGAAGCTTACAATGAAGTGTGCTGTTTGCATATCTGTTTTTAGGGTTACACTTTCTAAAACATAAGATGAGTTCATAGAGTGACAATTCATTTATTTTTTCAATTTTATTTTTGTGACAACTAGTATTGTGTTATGGCAGATGATCAATATTTTTTAATTATTCTTAAATTTTCCAGTATAGTTACTGAGCATCCATTTTACTGTGAATGTTCATCTTGGAATTGGGATGAAAAGTTTGAGATCATTTGTTGTTCCCTTTTCTGGCAGGCTAGGTACCTTTGGTCAGCTTTCCAGTTACCAATCATAATGAATTTGTGTCCAGACAAATATTTGTATGTTAATTCTATTAGTCAGACAATATCTAGCCTTTGCCAGAATGTGATCAATTTTCTAAGACAGGGAAATATAAATGTGCTTGAACATTCTCATGAAATCACTATAAATTTGAATCTTTTATGTTTATAGAGATATGTCAGCCTCATTGATTTATGGGAGTTTGAACATCTCTTTTGGCCCTGAGACTTGTGTAAATGTATAATACATTACATCTTTTCTCTATTTTTCTTGTGATAGCTCATGATTGACTTTTTATTATTGCTGGAGAGTAATCACAGGGCCTCATGCATGACAAGCTTAAGATTCATTATTAAGTGTCACCTTCAGTGGCTTCGTGAGTGATTTCTACTTAAAGATTCACAAGGCACACAAAAAGTTCATTTTATTGAAAATAGAAGTTACTCATTTATAATCTAGTATAAAATTAAATTTCATTGATTTCAAAACATAAATAAAAATTGATACTTTAGCTAACCAAATTTCAAAAAAAGTAATATAATATTTTAAAAGTTGGGTATCTTGGAAATTATTAATACATATCGTGCTCTTGTAAAAATTATACTATGTATAATATGGTACATTAATTTGTTCCTTTTCTGATACATTATTTACATAAATAAAACCTTTGCAAGCCTGGAGAAAAATCTATCTTAAAATTCTGATATTTTAATATTTCTATGAATATTTTTCTTTGATTTTGTTGGGGTGTCAAGTAAGATATGAATATCTAGCAATGTTATAGCAATAATATTTCAGCAATTTTCATTGTATATATTAAGAGATAATGTGATAATATTAAGTACTACAACATCAAAATCAAAATAAGAGTCTGATTTAACTTGTAGAGTTACTCTTAAAATTAAAAAGAGGGATAGTAGTAAAATAATAAGACTAAAAGAAAGATTCAGTTGGCGTAAAATGGGAAGAGAAAACTTAAACCATTAGAAAATGTCACAACTTAAAGAAAGATCATGAAGTTGCAGCATGAGGAAAAGTAGGCTCGGTGTAGACAGATATTTTAGGTTAAGAATGAAGCTGGTGTATGGGAAAAAAGGAAGACAGAAATAATGGTAAATAATGATTAATCAATGTTACAGATGGTTGAAACAAATTGAAAAAAAAAAGAAAAATAAAATAAAGAAGCCTAATGTTTGAAAGTACAGAGGGGCACTGGAAACGGAAGTGGAAGTCTGAGGTGTCATCTCAGGTTGCTGTTCAGGTACCAGCACACCTGATGTAAAGAGGCTGCTGGGGCAGAGAAGCTGCCAAGTGTGGCTGTTAAAATCTGAGTGCCAAGAAGATAGTATCCACATGGAGGCAGAGGCTGAAGTATGTTATCTAGGCCAAGGCAGAGTGAAGATGCTCTTTATAAGGGGAACAAGTCTGAGTCAAAAGGGACACAAATATTTTAACATCTTGGACTCATTTATCAGAACTAGAGATCAATTAAATGGGCATCACAATACCCAATTTCAAAGCAGACTTCAAAGCTACACTAATCAAAACGGCATGACACTGGGCTAAGAGTAGAAACATAAACTAATGGACTAGAATTGTGAGGCCAGAAATAAAACTGCAAAATCAGTCAACTGATTTCCAACAGACAACACACTTCAAGGAATGATAGTCTCATCAATAAATGATACCAGTATAACTGGACATTCACATACAGAAGTATGATGCTAGAACCCTTTTTCTCATCATAAATACATTATCTAAGTAGGGCTGGGGATACAGTTCAGCAGCACAAGTGACTGCCCAGCAAGTGCAATGTCCTGAGTTCAATTCCAGGCACAACAACAACAACCAAACAAACAAACAAAAAACCACTTATCTAAGTATAGATTAAAGACTTTAATGTAAAACCTATACTATTAAGCTATCAGAAGAAAATGTAGGAGAAACAACTCATGACATTGGCATAGGCAAGAATTTTTTACATAAAATCTTAAAGGCACAAGCAAAAAACGTTAAAATAGACAAATGGCATTACATCAGTCATAAAATCCTCAAAGCAAAAGAAACAAGCAGCATGCAGAAACAACCTAAAAAATGAGAGAGACTATTTGCAGGCTGTATATAACAATTGATACAACTCCTCAACAGACAAAGACATACACATTACTCAATTTTTAAAGTAATCAAAAGACTCAAAAATACATCTACAAAAATAAAATATGCATTTAGAAAATAGATACATGACAGAATACTCATCACTAATCAGAAGGGAAATGCAAATCAAAAACTATAATGATATGTCACCCTACCCTGGTGAGAATGGCTAGCAAAAAGGTTAAACACATGTTGGACACGATGTGGAGTAAAAGGATCTCTTATAAACTGCTTGCAGGAATACAAATTAATATAGCAGTTGCAAAAAATAACACACAGGCCTTCAAACAATTAAAAATAAAGTAGTCACATGATCTAGCAATATCAAAGTAAACAAAATATCTAAAGGAAATCACTATTTCAAATATACCAGCACTCTTATGTTTACTGAAATAATTTTATAATAGCCAAGATATAAAATTAACTTTGATATTTATTGAAAGATAAATGAATTAAGTATGTATAGTACACATACGTGGTAAAATACTACTTGTTCATTAAAGGAAAGAAATCCTGCCATTTGTGACAATTTGGATGAATCTGTAGGACAATGTTCAGTCAAATAAGGCAGGCACAAAGATAAATTCTATATAACTTAACTCTTTTATGTAATCTAAAGTGTTTATTTTATAGAAGAGAGTTGAGTGGTGTTTACCAGAGGCAGAGGTGGTTAAGAGGGAAGGCAAGTTGGGGAGATATAAAGGATTGGTATATTAGATAAAAGGAATATATTTCAAGAGATCTCTCATGTAACACAGTGACTATCATTAATGATAATATATTGTATTCTAGAAAAGATCTCAAGACAATGAATGTTATATACTCTAAATACAAAAATAACTGTGTAAACTAATTTATTTGCTAATTAGCTAAGTATGAGTATTACAAATGTGTGTTTCAAAGCATCATTCTGTGTATAATAAAAGCGTATAATATTCTCTGTTAATTTAAAATAAATAAATGTAATGATAGTAATAAAATATATTTCAAAGGGCAAAATATTCCTATCCAATGAAGAAATTCAAAAAATACATGGCTTTTAATGAATGGATAAAGATGAGGCATTATATAAGATAACCTGAACTTGTGTACAATGAATAAAATGCATTGAGAAGAATACACAAGACTCATCTAATATTCTTGCCAATGAAACATAATGTAATTCTAACTATGGGTAGACACCTGACAAAATAAAATTGATGGATAGTCTACAAAATAATTGACACATTATCTTCAAATTTCAAAATCACAGTATGACAACAAAAGTATTTTGGATTGAAGGAGATTACAAACAAATGACACAAAGACATCACAATATAATGTAATAAATACAATATTATTTAGAACTGAATTATTTCACTACAAATAACACTATTGAAATAATTGTCACAATTTTAGTGGAGGTCACCAGATGAACTGTAGTCATGTATTACTCTCTATCTTGATTTTGATAGCAATATTATGACTATGTATAAAAGCATACTAAGAACCAGGAATATAACTCAGTGGCACAGCACCTGCCTGGCAAGTGCAAGGTCATGAGTTCAATTTCCAGTACAAAGCAAAAAACAAACAAAAAGCATAATAATTTTGCTTTTGGGCATTATCTACAATGAATTCAGGATGCTAGAACATCAAGTTAGCTACTTATTTTCAAGTTGTTTGAGAAAGATTATTTATAGTAGACGTTAATTTTATCTCTGAAATTATTCTGAAATATTAAAAATAACAAGAATAAAAAAGTAGAGCAGATTTTTAGCATGAATATCTAGATACATCATACAGAACTATTGAACATAAAGAAAAAAGAGAAACAAACATCATAAATAATCAGTACATAAATGTAGATTCCAAGAGGAGAGCATTAAAAGAATAAACTTTTATGTATAAAAACTATGTTCTATAATATTATCATTAAATGTGTCTTCAAGGACATTTTCCAGACATTAGTAATCAGAATGCATTGTTTCAGCAGCAACAAAAACATGAAGCCAGAAGGGACATTTAAGATACAGCAATGATAAAAGAATTCACTAACACAAGGTGAGGAACAATATAATAAAGTAAAATCACACATTAAAGAGAACAATAAATGAATTCTTGAAGAGGCAAAAAAAATTAACAATAAAACAAAGAATGACTGGTAAAACAGTATTATTATTAAAAAGATGTATAATATATAATATATATTATATAATATATAATATATGTATATAAAATCTGTACATATGTAAACAGTCAAAATGTAAAGAAAGAATTTTCAAGAATTTTGGCTTGTTCAAAATTAAACGGTATCAGTATACATAATGAAAATTAGTCTGGATAGGTTGAAAAACATTAAAGAAACTGATGATCTTGTAAAATATATTCCCACAATATAAGACACAAGAATATTTGATTTCTTCATGAATTATCAAATACACTGTTCATGCATCTCCCCTTTGAGAATATGAGAAAAGGGATTAGGAAAATGTGTCATTGGTTTATAAAATAATAAAGGAAAACGTGTATGTTCTTTACTTTTTAAATCATTAAATATACTTTATAATTAGAAATTAAAAATTCTACTAAGGTAAAACAGCAGTAAAAATAGCTTTGAAATGACACTTATAATTAGATTCACAAGGAAAAATTGTAAGTCTCTATCTGTAGTTCAAAATTAAGCTCTATTCTAGTATACAGAAATAATTTGTATGTTTTATAGTTCATGAATAAATAATTATTCTCCTTGGGGAATCATGCAGCTCATCAGTTAATATCTAGCATTTGTTCTGTTTCCCTAGAAAAATGAGAAATTGATCAGTATTATCAACCATTTACTTCCATTTACAAAGAACAAAACAACTCACAAGCAATAATGTATGTTTTTAAAAGTATATATTAAAAAACGTATGTATGTATATTTCAACAGTATTTTAAACTTTGAAATATGCTTTCTACATACATCCTGAATTATATTTTAGGAGAGATAAACTTATGCACAATTTTAAAAGCATTAGTATTGTCAAATTTTGATTTTTAAATGTATTTTATAAATGGTGTCCCAAACACCTAGAAAAAGTATTGGATATGATATTGATATGCAGGAAGGGACTTCAGTCTCACTTACATAGAAGCCAATACCATGGCACCATTTTTCCAAATAGAAACTTTATTGTGCAGTGTTATGGTTGGTACATGGTGTCAAAGTGAGGAGGTTAGAAGTTTAAGAGACTCAGCAGAGAGCCAGGATCTTTACTTTGTAAATAGCCTGAGTCTGTGCAAGAAGAGAGCACAGAGGTGACATGAGTGCTACACTTGCCGTGGAGGGAGTAGCCTGCTTACTATATAAGGGAGGATAAGAGGCTTCTTCTCCCCACTTTTTTGTTCTGGCTTCTTTTGCTGGCTGCTGTCTTAAAGTGTTGCTCTAGTGCCATGCCACCCTTCCTTGGACCCAGCTGATTATGGACTAAAACCTCCGCAAACAGTGAGCTAAACGAACCTTTTCTTCCTTCATTTGGGGTGTCAGATATTTAGTCCCAGCAATGAGAGAAAAGTAACCAAGACAGAATTTGGTACCAGAGAAGTGGGTTGTTGCTGTGTCTATACCTGACCATGTGGTTAAAAAATCTTTGGGAATGGCTAGTGGGAAGAGTTGGAAAGATTTAGAGATGTCTCCTGAAACAGTAGCACTGGGATGCCTTAGGCTATTCTGTTTGGGAGATTCTGGTCAGAGTTCAGAAGGCCAGAAGGTGAATTGAAATCCCACCTTTAAAGACCAGGCTTGGGAGGTTTCTGCTGCAAAGGAGAACTGCACTGGTTGTTGGACTCCAGATGATGTGTGTTGTGGCTTGACAAAACATTTGTCTGCATTTTGCTTCTGTCCAGACACTCTGAAACTAAGATTAAGGATAGTGAATTAATTAACCTGGCAGAAGGAATTTCAAGGCAGTCAAATGTTGAGGCTGTGGCATGGTTATTGTTGGGGACTTTTAGACAGATTTATGTTGCAAATCAAGAGCAAAGAGCCCTGCAGCATTAAAACATTGTGAGTTTGGCCAGAAAGGAAGCTACAATAAAACTGTGGACTGCAAAGATAGAGCTGAGAAAATCTCAATTGCTGAAAAGAAACAGGAGAATTAAAAACATGGCCTAAAATCATTCCCAAAAGAAGCAAGTCTCGAACCTTTGCTGCCTCAAACCTGCAAAAGTGAAAGACTGCTTTGAGGTCAAAGCTGCAGAGCACCATGTTCCAGAATGGCAGAAGCACAGAGTTTGTTCCTCACAGATTCAGAGTGTCCAGTGATCCAGGAACTTGAACCCTACAGCCAAGAGAGAAGAAAGCCTGGTACTGCTCCAACTGGCAGCAGACCTCAACATCATCCACGTGGTGCTGGTTTTAGGTGCATACAGAATGCAAGAGTTCTGAGGTTTAGAAGACTTCCACCTTGATTTCAGAAGGCCTGAGAGGCAGAACAGTGTGCCCTAAGTGGCAGTGTGTGAAGTTGTGAGTGTGAAGCCAAAGGTGCAGTGGAGACCCCAGAAGTTTGGAAAAGCCGGGAGGATGGATTCTCTGAGGAAAGCTGCAGAGAGAGTGCAAAGCAGGCCTAAGAGAGAAGCTTCGGGAGCTACAACCACAAGTGCTGTAGGAGTGTGGTCACACAAACCTTTTGGAGCTCACAATTTGCCACAGATTGTTTCAGATGCTGATTGTACAACTACAGGACTTAATGTTTGCCCTGCTGGATTTTGGACTTGCTTTGGCTCCAGTCCTTTGTACCCTCCTGTTTGTACCTTTTGGAATGAAAATATTTATTTTGTGCCATTGCAAGTTGGAAGTGTTTAACTTTATTTTCATTTGTATAGCGGCTTGCAGCTAAGGTTTGCTTTACATGGTGGAGACTTGGGACTTGAACTTTTCAGCAATGCTGAAACTGTTAGAACTTTGGCAATGCTTGCAGATGAACTAAATACCTTTTGCATAAAGGGATGTCCATGAGTCCTTAGGAAGCCAAAGACAAAATGTTATTCTAATGTAATACGATATTGATAGACTTAGTGTTGGTTCTCAGGGCTTGTTAAACCTGTGTTATAATATTCAAGTTGTGAAATGTAAAGAATAAGCATGTCTGTATCTGAAAATCAGTTTAAAGAAATGTGTCTGGTTGCCAAGTTGACAAGGGGTGGATTGTTATGTTTGATACATTCTGTCACTTGAGGAGTTTAGAAGTTTAAGAGACTCAGCAGAGAGCCAGGATCCTTACTTTGTAAATAGCCTGAGTCTGTGCAAGAAGAGAGCACAGAGGTGACGTGAGTGCTACACTTGCCATGGAGGGAGTAGCCTGCTTACTATATATGGGAGGATAAGAGGCTTCTCCTCCCCGCTCTTTTGTTCTGGCTTCTTTTGCTGGCTGCTGTCTTAAAGTGTTGCCCTAGTGCCATGCCACCCTTCCTTGGACCCAGCTGATTATGGACTGAAACCTCCACAAACAGTGAGATAAACATTTTTTCCTTCATTTTTGGTGTTGAGTATTTTGTCCCAGCTAAGAGAGAAGTAACAAAGACAGGCAGTCATCTGCCAAAGCAACTAGGAACAGGTAAAATTTGCCAGTTTGATGAGTTTTTGGAAAGGTAATTGATAAAGAAGGAAAGAAAAAATAAATGCTTGCTGATTTGATGGTGAAAAAAATTTTAGGTATTTTTTACCCAAACAGATAGTCATTGTGGCTCATCACAGATGGGAGTAAGTTATCACTCTCTGTACAGGGAGTTTTGAGCTTGGGACCTCAAAAAGTCATTCCCAGAGGAACTGACTTCTGCATGTTTATTCTTTAAAAGCTGGTTTGAAATTATCCTTGACTGCACTCTGGAGGCTTTTCCCAAAATATAATTTAAACAATTTGATATTTAAAGATTTTATGTCCAGATGTATAGATTTTAACCACCTTCAAAATTTTGTTTTTTCTTTTTGTTTTTATATTGCTGATATTCCTATGTAAAGTCATTTGTGTCAGTAGTTCTGGACAGTGATATCAGTAACCATAAATCTATTCTTTTGTCCAAAAAGAGAACATCTAACCCAGTTGTTCACTGGAACAAATTATACACTTATCTCAGGTTTATCTTTTATCTAGTGCTTCAGAATATAACCTATTTATATACATATAATATATATTTATATATAATCAATTTCTATATCACCTATGTATATATGTATACATAATCTAGTTAAAATTTTTTCAAATTAAAATGCTTCTTCAAACAAAGCAAAATGGAATAAAGCCAGTCAAAACAAACAAGTGAAAGTGTTACAGGACTTCAAATCTAGATAATTGGAAATCAACAGTGTCTACTATAATATGTCTTGTTATCCGCCTTGTTTTGTTTGATTTATTGTGTCTGATCATATGGATGGCTATTTTGAAGAAAATAAGAGACATTATGGTAGCCCTTGTTGATTTCCTATTATCTTGTTTTGAAGTCCTATATCACTTTCATTGTTGTGTTCTGGTTAGCTTTATTCTGTTTTGTTTGGTTTGGTTTCATTCTCTTTAAAATAAATTTTTTAGAAAAGCCTCTTCAGAACACAGTTTCCAGTAATCTTCTGTAACTGTGGTTCTAATATCACTTCATTGTTCAAAGTCTTTGATGTCTTCCACATGATCTCTATTCATGAACCAGGAGGTAGTCAATTAGTCCACTCCTCAAAGTGGAGGTCGTCAGTTAGTCCTTTGATATTCTAATGAGAATCAAAGGTAGGTATGTGTAGCTGTAGTAAAATGAAGATTTCAAGAATAAACATGTTTGAAGCCTATTTTCCTTCAAAAACTCTCTCCATAATCTCTCCAGCACTTTCTGGTTTTCTCCTGTTCTCCTTTTCATTACATCAATGACGATGATGTTGCTATATTTACCCCACTCTGTCATGTATTTCCATGACTGAATTTATATTTCAGGGCAAGGACTAGAAGATCAGAGGAGAAAATGCCAACAGGAATTCACCTCCTTTTTTTGGACCACTGTTACATTGATCAGTGCTAAACTTTCCTTTCCTGGAAATTTTGGCTACTAAGGACTGCTGTCATGAAAAATGGCATAAGGCTTAGAATGTAAGAATTGAGAAATAATTGAATGGGAAAAGAGACATTTTAAATGTCCCTTAAACTAGAATTAGTGTGCTTCTTTGGATCCTTTCTTCTCTAGGGGACTCTGCCTCAGGGGTCATCTTCAATGCTCAGATTACAGTGAATTTAAAGCATGTAGAGAAATAGAAGGAAAGTAAAGAGAAAAGAATGGACATGTACCTCAGACTCCAAATTCTGATCTTCTTCCTTAACCTGGCTGCTACTCCTTACTTTTGAGATTCTCAGAGAACTGTACCATTCATTGTGCTCACATTTGACAACTGTATTCAGAAATAGAGAAAAGTAAAGCTGGCTTGCTCCTTCTGACTCAGAACTTAAATCTCTGAAAGAAACTTTTAAACAACTGTAAACATAATAGCAGCTAGTACTGCAACTGATCTCAAGGTCACAAATAGCATTTATCTTTTTGCTTTTGAAATATCCATTTTTTTATATTAGTACATATTTGCAGTACATAACGATTACAGTATCATGAAGAGTTGTCACATGTATATAGTACATCTTAATCTCTATCTTTTTTCTTTCACTCCCTACCCTTCTTTTCCCTCTCTTCTGCCTTCAACTATTCAACCCCTTTCCATTTGCAAAGACTCTAATTTCATCGTTTTTCCCTTCAGTTATTTTTTATCCTCCTCTTTCTTTTCCCTCCCACCTTCCCTCCATCTCTTGGTCCCTCATCTATTTGAAAAAGATATCCATACTTCCTATTTATCTTCTATTTTCTTTGTGTGTCTTTGTTTCTATCTGTCTTTTATTCACTCCCACTGTCTCACTGTCTTACTATCTAGATATCGATATATATTGAGCTTCTTGCATAAAAGAAACCATACAGTATTTAATCTTGTGTGTCTGACTTATTTGACTTAATATTATGGCCTCAGTTATATCCATTTATCTGTGAATCCCTAAAGTTTATCTTGAGGGATAAATACATTGTTTTCTTTATCCATTTTTCTGTTGCTGGACTTAGAAGCCTGTTCCAAGATTTAACTAATAAGGATTATACTGATCTAAATATGGGTATGCATGTTTCAGTGTAATGTGGTGTCTTTTACTTTTTCAGGAAGATACCTAGAAGGGGAATAGCTGAGTCAAAAGGAATTTCTATTTTTAATTTTTTGCATAATCTCTACACAGATGTCCACAGTGGCTGTACTAGTTTGCATTCCTAACAGAGAAGAAGGGTTCCTTTTCCCTTCAACCTTACCAGCATTTGTTATTTGATTTCTTTTTTATTTATTTATTTAAGAGAAAATGGACATAGAAGACAGAAACAAAAAGCAAAAAAGACAAACAAACAACAACAATAAATCCTATACCATAACATTATAGGTTTACACAATGAGATGGTTGAAATTTGACAGTAGTTGCAATAGTGCATATCATTACCTTCATAGGGGTTGCTCAAATTAACAGATATAGACATGCAAAATTCATCTAATCATGAGTATTAACTGTTCTTTTTCAATAGCTAATGTATTTAGCAATACAGTCATTTTAGCTGTCCTTTGTATACCTTCTTATAAATTTATGTCTTGAAGTCAGCCACTCTTTCTGGTGTAAGGTAGTCTCAAGGTTGTTTGAATTTTCATTTCTCTTCCCTTACCCTCAGCTAGTACCTTTTCTAGTCTGTTTTCCTAATTTTTTGAATTGAGGAATCTGAGCACATAATAATATACTTTTCTTCATAGTGTGCTGGCTGCATTTCCCCATTTCTTATCAAAACCGGGCAAGAGGAAATCAGGATATACTCACCTGGATCATATGGTTCCCAAGTAAATTTCCCCTAACTCCAAAGTTTGACATATCTCCACCTCCTTCACATGCTTAGAGTCTTTTAGACCACCTAAGATATAATTATTAATTTCTATTTAGGATGTTATCTTGAGGGATGGTGGTATGGTTTGGAAATATTTTGAGTGTGTCCCTTAAAGTTTCTTGTGCTGGACATTTGATCACCATGGTAGTGTCATTGAAATGTGATGATGGAGCTTAGTGTAAGGTTGGTAGGTCATTGAGGACAATTTTTCTTACATGACCTCAATAAAATTTGTTTGAGATTAGACTGCTATCAAAGAACAAGCCTGGCCCCCAAATTTCTTGCTTTCTGTCACAACAAGTGATCTTTTTGCCACTTGTTCCACCATTATGTTGTCATCTGCAAAGAGTTACTCTCCCAAGAATGAACAGTAGTGGCTACCCAATGAACTATCAGCCTCCAAAACTGAGAAAAATAAACCTTTTGTTTAAAGTTGACTGGATTAAGAGACTCACAGAGAGATGACTGCATCATAGATACACAACAAGTACTTAGCAGTGGATTAATCTACTGGTGTGGATGTGGTGTAACGAGGTGAAAACCAAGTCAGAAGAGATGAGTCACTAGAAGCATGCTTTCCAGTATTGTGTCTCATACTGGCTTTCTTAGACTGTGCTCTGCTTCATGACCACCATGAAATGATGAGCTCTGTTCCATCACACCATTCTATCATAGTATTCCTACCTGAAAATCAGACGACCATGGACTAAAACTTTTGAAACTGCAACCCAAACAAATAATTTCCTCTTTTAAGTTGCCTATGTCAGGCATTCTGTTTCAGCAACAAAAAAGCTGACCAATTCATACCTAATCTCAGGTATTTTGTTGCAGAAAGAGAAATTACTGAGGGATTTTTGTCTTGATAAGTAACTTGGTATTTCTTTCTAATGGAAAATGGGATCTCAGTTGACAAGCTCACAGACTGTCTAATATGGGTGAAGAGATTATAATGTATTTTATCTACCTTGATAAAATTTGTATGAAATATCCCTGGAAGTCTTTGCTTGATCTTATGATATGGACTTATTTGAACTTTGAAAGTTCTTTCTACTGTCATTACTGCAATGGAATCAAAGGAGAAAGGTTAGAGGTGCTGAGAATAGTTGAGAGGCCATGGCAGCAATTCTAAGCCATTTCATAAAAGCAAAGTGAAAGATAAAGATAAGAAGAACATAATGGACTTTAGAAATTGTAAAGAGATGAACTCAGTTGTAAGGGCAGTGGTAAGCACAAAATGTTAATCTGCAAATGGGTAATTTTCAAAGTGAAAATGGTGACTATTGTTAATCATACTAAAAAGTATTCTTAAGCTGGATGTTCTGTAAAGAATTGTTAACTTCAGCAACCCATTGTGTTCCACAGTGAATAATAATACACAATATTTCACAGTAAATGGGTCAGACTCTGGGATAGTGTTTTCCAAAGGAAACACAACTCGAATACCAAACTACACAGTTAGATTCTATTATTATGGCTAGTTTATAGATAATAGAAATGAGATAAGATAGGTTAAGAATGTTTTTAAAGTCATAAACTAGTAAACAGCATTTGAATATTTCTTTTCTGATCAGCATATCCATTCACTTCATCATTAGTTTTACACTGTGAATTGTTTGTAAATCTGTATGTAGTAGGCTGTCAAAACTTTAAAAAATAGATAAGTTCATTCTAGGAGACTATCAAGCAGTGGTTTTCAAACTTGACAATATTTTAAAATTACTTAGGGGTTTAAAATAAAACAAAATAGGGCTAGGAATATAGCTCAGTGGCCCAGCACCTGCCTAGCAAGCATGGGGTCGCAAGCTCAATCCCCGGTACCAAAATAATAAATAAATAAATAAATAAAATGAAATAACAATAAATAAACAAATAAAATGAAATAAAAATTCTAGCATTCACACCATAAATTTTGAAACACTTTTTCAAGTGAGGCAAGCTAGTCTTGTTTTACAAATGCTTACCAGTTAGGGAGAGAGGGAATAAAGGAAGGAACACATGATTGGAGTGAAAGAAAGGAAGCAGGAAGTGAGAAAGTAGCAAAGAACAAGAGAGTCTGTGGCTGCAATTTTCTACAAGCTAGGATAAAGAAGTATTATATAGTTAAATGTAAAATTTCAGACAGATAATTTATTCTTTAACTCACTAAAATTTCAATTTAATTCCAAGAAATCTACCATCTGAGCAGCTTCTAATGTTTAATATTATGTTAAAGTTGTTAATGACCTATAAACTCTCTATCTCTCTTTCTGCTAATTTTATTTTTGTTTTTATTTTCAGAAAAAAGTATAGAAATGAATAATCTGCTTATTAATGAAATAATTTTTATGAAATGTCTAAAAATGAAGTCAATGTACTTTTTTTTACTTTCTTGAAGATTTAGTCTTAGTTCTTTAACATTACTTATGTGTAATAGTTGTCACAAAAATATACAGTAGTATGATATAATCCTATAAATAGAATATAATGCCTCAAATAATATGAATAACTTTTCATTCATCCATAAAATAATCTGCTTTTCTCATGTTTAGGTAAAAAAGATATAAAACTGAAAATACAGAGAAATGAATTGATCTACTTTTTATCATTCCAAAGGGCAAGACAAAAGCTAATTTGTTTATATTTTTATCAGATAAAGACTGTCTTCTTATTTTACCATTACCTAAATAGTAAATACTATGATTTTCTCCATCAGAATACGTTGCCGCTATTATTGACTCTAAAACCAGGGTAATGCAAATTAGAAATTGCAGCAAATTGTCAACATCTCCTAACAGATACAGAACAAATTGCTAAATAAATTAAGATGCTTTCTGAACTAATGCATCTCTCACAAGAAGTAGGTGATATCAAACCCTCATAAAATTCAACCCAAATATCCTTGGAGGCCTATTTTAAGCCACAATGTGCAAATGAAAATTGCTAGTTAATACACCGTTTTATTTGAGTACATTGCTTTGTATGAAATAGAAACTCAAAAATACAGTTTAATGAATTCATATATTATTCTGATACTGGTAGATAAAAAGATAATCATATTTTATCCTTCTAAACCATTGCAGTTTGGATAATATATTTATATTTTTTGTTTATAGCACACATTATGAGTGAAATACTTTTCATTTATTGGTCTTCAGACAATGAAACACTTATGCTAGGTTTTATGATCATTTTGCTTTAAACACCTGAGTCTTGCAACTTACAGATTAAGTAACTGCACAAATGTCCCATGAAATTTTTCTCATCCTCTAACTATCTGTGTCTAAAATAACATTTTAAAAAATGCAACAATAAACTTTGAAACTTTTAAGACTTGCATTAAATTTGGGGGGGGCATTTCTTTGTTACTGCTGTTGGTTTTGTTTTGTTTTGTATTGTTTTTTTCTCTTGTTTTGTCTTGAGAGAGAGTCTCATTATGTAGTTCTGACTGGCCTTGAGCTCAATGTGTAGCCCAGACTTGCCTCAAACACATGGCATTCTTCCTGCCAATACTGGAATTACAGGTATGCACCACCATTCCCAATTTTTAATTAAATGATTTTGACCAGATACTGTTCAATTCCTTAAAGAATATAGCCACAGATTTCTTGTGATTTTTGAATAATATCAATCTTCATCATTCTCTGTCTCAGCTGCTTAGAATGAAAGCTCAGTTATGGACAAACTGCCTCATGAAGAAAACCAGGAAAGTATTAAGTAAGTAATAAACAAGATAACTCAAATTGCCAAACTAATTAAGGTCCCATACAATTCTACCTGGGCTTTGAATTCAAAAATTCTCCCTCTTGGGAAAAAAATAAACCTCTCTGGACCTCACATTCTTCTGCAGGCACAATTGCTTTATTTACTCACCTTCAAAGCACAGCTCCTTGCTACTTCCTACTTACTTCTTTGGTCTCACCTCAGGAGGATTTCAGTCTGTTACATTTTTAAAAGAAAGCTTGTCAAGATCATTGGTGACAGTAGTGTGACTGAATCTGATGTTCACAGTTCTAGTCTCATGGTATTCAACCTTTCAGCACAATCTGATTATTACATTCTCTTGACTAACTTTCTGCAATTGACTGCAAAAATCCATCTTGTCTGAATTCTACAACACTGCATATTATTCTTTCCTAGTCTCCTTTCTGATTAATCATATTTTTTGTTCCTTTGAACTTAGAATGCCCAGATTGGACCTCTGAAATTATGCAATTGATCTAATTCATGAGTTATTTTTCTCTCATACCTCACAACCAATTCAGAAGCAAATTATGTGGGACTAGGGATTTAGCTCAGTGGCATAAGCACCTGCTTCAAAAGTGCAAGGTCATGAGTTCGATCCCAGGTACCAAAAAAAAAAGGACACAAAGTATGTACACTCTATTATCGAAATATGTCTAGTATCTGATTCTTTCTTATGAACTCCAATGTATCAATATAATACAAGTACTTATCATTTCTTCCCTCAATTGTTGTGTTATACTCATTTATTTTGCACTGCTTCCTCTAACATTTTTTAAAACATTTCATTTACTTATATACTCCCAATGTCTCTCATATAAAGCAAAACTCCATCTCATTATAAGTTGCCTTGGATTTCTAAAATGATTTGTCCCCATTTCTTTTATTTTTTATGCCCTTGCACACTTTACCTGTGTACTCTGATTCAAAAACAGGTCTTTCCTCTGCTTGTATTGTTCTAATACGCATACTTTTCTTCAGGCAGAGGTAAATAGCCTACTGCTTAATCCTTTATGTCCATCATTTATTTCAGATAGTACATTTCTCTATTTACCTCCCTCAGGCAATGGCTTCTAAGTAGTACATTTTGCATATCATCCGTACAACTGAACAACATAGCTTGTAGTCTCACTTCCTTATTTTTATTAGTCCATTTGCTTGATGCTGATTTAGGATTAAGAAGGTATAGAAATTATCAGCAATGTAGATGACATTCATTCTTAAGAGTCAAAATGAAGTAAGGATCTGCCTAAAGCACACTAAATACAAAGAAATTGATGGAGAAATCAGTTAAGAAGCCAATCTCAGAAGCATATTTGGTACTACTTGAATCGGCAAAATTACCTTTTTATTACTTTGACTTACAGATTTTATGATAAAAGTATATACTTAAAAGGAATATAATGACAAAATAGATTCTATTGGGGGTTGATCAATACACCAGTCACCGGGAGAAGTTATGATGAATGATAAAAGAAAGAGACAATAATTGAAAATGCAAAGTGGGTCCAGAGAGTCACAGTCCTTATAAGGGTAAGACCAAGAAATTCTGAACCTGTCAGTCTTTATTGAATGCACAAGGTCTTCCAAGGGATATGGTGGTAAATCCTGGGAACAGTGCAATGGAGGCACTGATGCATGCAAGGTCTAGTCAGAGACAAAGCATTCTTGTATGGATAAGCCACCAATTTATGGGAAATTTGTGGTTCTGTACAGTTAATATTTACAGAGTTTTGTGTGAGAGTCAGAGGAACCTCAGCTGAAATGTTATCTTGCCTTCTGAGCATTCTGTGTGCATCACAGAGCGCTCAACTGAAAGCTTATCTTTCCTTCTGAAACTTCACAGTAGCACAGGTTGTAGAGACCTGTACTGAGACCAACAGGACAAGGAGTTCTGTTTCCACATGCCAATTGCTGACTCATCCTGCAAGGCATACAGGCCTAGGACAGATTCTGATCCTTACTATAGAAAGCCGATATAGTTACATTTATGAAGTTTTAATATAGTTATATTTATGGAGTTGTAGCTTGCTCAGGGTAATCTCCACCAAAATCCTACTCTTAGTGGTCAGCCTGCAAAATGTTAACAATTTTCCCTCATTTTACATTAATCATGTCATTGTGTAGTCTCCTCACGTTGTTTTTTTGTTGGTTGGTGTGACCAAAAATACATTACAGAAGCAGTGGTGCAGTCCACATTCTTGGCATCTCCAACAATTAGAGATCTCCACTATACCTTTGTCTTCATACTCACTTCATACAGTCTGTCCAAGGGCACTTTGCTGCTTCTAGAACCTCTTCCAAAATTTGGGTGCAAGACTACATGACTCCATATCTCCGGCATTCTTCATGCCTATGAAACCAGTACCACAGAGACGATACAAATGATACCAGGTACCACAGTGACCAGGTTTCCTTGGATTATAGCTACAGAGACTGCTGAGTGCCTAGATGACTGAACATTGTGAAATGAATCCCTAGGAAACAGTTCCCTAGGAAACCCTTCTTAAGCAGTTGGCCAAGGAGCACATTTCTCAAATGAAATGTTTACAGCTTTTCACCCTTGAGCCTCAAAGGGTGGGGTCTTGCTGATTCCTGAGATGCCCTTAAGGCATCTGCTCTATTGTCCTGATACAAAGTACTTGACTTTTTAAATTGTTTTTTCAAGGGCAAAATAGGGAGTTTATTATTTCAATTGCTATCTTCTATTTTGCATATCACATAATACCAGAATATGTCACATTTTGATAAGATTATTCAGAAATGAGTATGAGAAAGACAGTGAGGCAGGGATGTCTCCCTTCTTAAATTATGCTGCACCACATGTTACAATAGTTCCTATTTCATTACTCCCACTGACAAGCTAAAAAATTCCAAGTAACTTATTGAAAATTTCTGAAAAACAAACTGGTTTGACAAAAGTAACTCAGGCTTCTTAAGCCTAAAAGAATTCTGTGGAAATATTGCTCTTTATGAACTTACACAATCCTTGAAGGATTTGTTAGGAAGAAAATAAAACATTGATTGTTTAGGCCTTTTGGTAGAGGCCAATACATCAAATGAACTTGGTCAGTCTGTTTTCTCTTCCCAAACAAGTCAGCTTCCATATTGTTTTCCACAATGGTAATGCTACTTTGCATTTTCCTCAACAGTAAACAAGTGTTCCCTTTTCTTCACATCCTTACCAATACTTGTTACTTATTGTCCTTTTGATAATTATAACTCTAAAAGTTGTGAGATGAAATTTTACTTTGTTTTACTTTGCATGTCCCTGAAGATAAGTGTATTCAGTACTGTTTTCCATATACTTACATGTCTTTTTATAAAAATGCTTATTTCACATTTTAAAAAGCATGCTTTCTTGCAACTAAATTGAGTTCTTTACATATATTGGATATTATCAGATGTATGGTTTGCAAAGACTTCTTCCTCTGACTCCCACATCAATTGTTCCTTTTCGTTCTTCAGATACAAGAATAAATATTGAGACTTTTGAAGATGCTGTCTGATCTAAATTCTCTTTCCATGATTTTTTTTTAAACCAGGATCTCTCCATTTACTCCTTCAAAAACCATACACAATGGGAAATCACCTTGCTTTGTTTCTTCATTTACTCATTGTCCTACCCAGCTGGGCTGTTTGCTACAAGATGGGAGCAACCAGAAAGATCTTCATGCTTTATTCTCAGGTCTTAGTACAATACAAATTTAATGATGAATAATGTTTGTAACCACTCTGAGTAGATGTGAACATTTGAATTATTTCAGGAAAAAGTGTTTTTATTTCCTTAAAATAAAGCATAAATAACTTTTGTGGTATGTTTATCTGATTTCCTTATGAAGATATCAAGATAAATGTGAAAAGCTGTCAGAATTTAAATTTCCTCCGTTTTTATTATTTTGGAAAGCAGAAAAATTGTTTAATTTTCCTCTGAGTACAATAAATCTCAGAGATGTTCAGTGTCATCTTTTTTATATTTTTAGCCACAGCTTGAATTCATAACTTGTGATTTGGGTGTTATTTGTACTACTAAAGATGATCTAGATATAGTATACAGTGCAATTTCCTTCTCAGCATATGTTTCCTAGACCTCTCACTCAACTCTCAGTTAAACATCTGTGAATCTTTTTTTTTTTTTTTTTTTTTTTGTTTTTTTGGCACCGGAGATCGAACTCACAGGCTCACACCTGCCAGACAGGCGCTTAAGCCACTGAGTCAAACTCCCGGCCCTGGTTTTTTTGAGGCAGGGTTGCACTATGTAGCTCAGGCAGGCCTTGCGCTCGCGTTGTAGCCCAAGCCGACCTCGAACTCACAACGCTCCGCCTACCTCAGCCTCCCGAGTGCTGGGATTAAAGACGTGCGCCACCACGCCCGGCTACATCTGTGAATCTTGATCCACAACTAAACATGTTTATCCACAGACAAAACCAAACTAATAGAGGATTTACTAATTGAGTCATTTGACTCCAATCAAAGTTCTTTGAGGAAAAAATGATCTTACAGAAGAATAGGAAAAAATTCAAAAGAATCACATAATTTTAAGAAGGGACTTTTTCCGTTACAGATCATTGCTGTTATCAGATACCTAAGTAAATTTATGGTTAGTCTACTGAATGTAATTTTCAATGAAAATTAATATCAGAAATATTGAACTCATGAAAAATTGAATTTATCCAGATTGTCTACATTTTTAGTACATGTTTGCAGTACATAATGATTATATTTACCATGGGGAAATTTGTATGTGTACATAACAAGTTTTAACTTTTTTCTTCCTCTTCTTCTACTATTCCTCCCTCCTTCTCTTGCCAAGTCTTACTCCCCTTCCCATTCATGAAAGCTCTATTTGCATATTCTCTTCAACTGACTTTTTTTTATCCCTTTTTTTTCCCTCCTTCCCCTTTCTTTTCCTTCCCTCTATCTCTTGTTCCTCTTTCCATAATAATTATGGAGTGCTTCACAAATTTGCATGCCATCCTTGGACAAGAGTCATGCTAATATTTTGTGTATCATTCCATTTTTAGTATATGTGATGCTGAAGAAAGCAACAAGATTATCTACTTTCACTAACAATCAGTTTTTATGAGGTCTACTTGCTGTCTCATTTACATAGGCAATTACAAAATGTATTAGACTATTTTGGAGCAGCTCAGCTATAAACTGTACTTAACAGAAAATGGAAATTGCTAATATGTTTAATAGTCATCTACACTTAGAAATCTATCATTTTTACAACCCATATTTTAAAATGTGATGTACATAATGTAGCCGAATTATGTTTGAATGATTGCATTTTGAAAAGATGTTAGAATGAAACAAATATTCATGCTAATCTTTTCAGCAGTCAAGGTTCCCATGGCTCTAACACTGTAGTGCTTACTCCCTAATGAAACTGTAAACTTTTCACGTCTGGTTTTTGCTCCTGATTTTCACTATGTATCTTGCTGCAAGCAGCCAGCAGTATCTGTGCCACAGCCTGAACATTAGGCTGCTTTAAAATTTATTTCACCATATTAATAAATTCACTGCTCCCAATTTCAATCTCCTGCAGAGTCTCAGGCCATGGGCAAAATGAAGGCAAATTTTCTGCCAGCATCTAACACAGAAGGGCTCTAACCCAATTACCATAGTTGTCCTTGTTTCCAACTAAAAACTCGAGGCTTGACATTACTTTCTGTCTTTCTATTAGTATTTTGGTCTTCTAATTTCTGAACAAAGTTTCTTATCAGTTTCTGCTTACTCCAGTAAGTGGCTTCTCTTGCAATATCTCCACAATTTTCAAAACTCTCACAGACCATTTACAAAGGCTTCTAAATCACACAGTCAGTTTCAGTCACAGTGATGTCCGCATTCTATGGTACAAATGTCTATCTTATTCACAGTTCCATAACCGAGACATAATACCCAATATTCTTACCTTAAAGAAGAGGTTTATTTTCTTTCTAATAGTTTCAGTCCAAATTTGGCTGACTTTAAGACAAAAATGCATTGTATAATGGTGTGAATGGAGAAATATGTTTATCCTATAGCACACAGGAAGGAGAGAGAGATGGAAACAGACAGTGACAGAGAGACAGAGAGAAACAAAGAGAAAAAGAAGTGAAGAGCTGGGGAAAGAATACACTTTTCTAAGTCACACTCAAAGTGGTGCACTTCCAAGCAGGCCTTGCTGCACACTCAGCTACTGAACTCATCAATGTATGAATCCAGTCGTGAGTATAGTTCCCTTGTGATCCAATGTTCTCTCAAAGCATGAGTATTTGGGGGGACATTTTAGGTCTACTCAGAATAAATGGTAGGCAGGTTCCAAAGATAAGTTACAGCAGAAATTGGCTTCTTCCCACCTGCCACTCTAGGATCACTCATGGTGGGGATGTACAGGTAGCATTAAGAAGAGACTCAAATTGTGGTAAATTGATGACTCCTACCAACAACTATGTGAGTGGTTCATATTCTGAGTAGATCCTCTCTAGCTTTTGTCAAGCCAGTAGATGCCTGAAACTCTACCAGTTCCCTCATAAGAGAATCAAATAGAACAATTTGACTGAGTTGTTGAAGTCTTGACCTAGAAAAATTTGCAGGATACACAATATTTGTTATTCAGACATTTGTATTTGAAATTATCTTGCTGTTTAGTAATAGGTAACTAACACAGTTCTCAAAATTAATGCGTTGCATACTGGTTTAGTGTACCTCTGAGTAATGTTCTAAAGTGAATCTACAGTATATGTCTAGGTGATCACGTCCTGCCATAAATGCCAAAAATGACACCTACTCATTTTCCAGCACCTTCCAGTACCCAGCATTGCACAAACAGTAGCAATTTCACATATCCTAGTGTGCCACCATCAGCAGAGCCAGCAGCATTTCTCAGTGTTGAATGTCAGTGGCAATCTAAGTTATAATTTCTTATATTCAACTGTGAAAACAAAAATGACTTTACCCAACTAGTTCACTGATAACAATTTGGCTGCCACTTTGACCTTTCCTTTTCCACTGTTGCTGCCAGTTTTCCAGTCTAATCCTACAGAATTCAAGCAAATCTGTGCATATGCCAGTTAGAATAAGTATAGCTACTAAAATCAAATCAAATTTTCAAAAGCTTAAAGCACGAATGTTCATTTCTTATCTAAAAGAGACCTTTAAAGGGTGTCTCTTGAAGAGGAAAAAAATGAAATGGAGAAGTTAACCTACTTTTTAAAACATTAAGTCAGATATATAACTCATGTACACATTTTTTAGTGCACCCAGACACCAGAAATACATGGACCATTAAAGGAAGATAGAACCCACAGACAGGGGGGATTTTTCAGCAGCAGTTTTTTTCATTTTTATAAGAGTAGGAAATCTGTTCAATACCTATCCAACTCTATCACACTGAAACAAGCTATACATTGTATTAAAATAAGTCTATTTGTTTTGTTTAAATCAGTCTGTTAGTTACCTTACAAATAAGTATCCTATATGTAGCTGTATTATCAGTTAATCACAATCAACCTAAAAATTATAAATCACTACAAATTAAGTTGAATGTGTATTTTTGCATTATTAAAGATTTATTTTTAAACAACAAGTAGGCTGTTTATCAATAGATTTCTACTTTTAAGTATAATGATGACCATGAAAAACTTTGAAGTCTCTGCATACCATGTACATATTCATGTAGAACTTATAATGTTAAAAAATTTATTAATTATGGTAACATTGTAGTCTTATAAAAATAGAAGCATCTTATTTTAAACTTGATTAATCAACAGTACCAATAAGCAACATTACCACTAAGCATATATTTTTCATAAATTATTTCAAATGATGGGTGATAATTTTCACAAAAGTAATTTGGAAATTATTTTATATTATATCACTTATTTAATTGCCTTCATCATATAAATAATTGTGATTACACAACATTTTATTATTGTGGAAAATCTCTACTGATTATATATACAACCAAATTGCTATAATAAGTTCAACTTTATTTTCTTGAAAATTTAATCTTTGTTAAGAAAAATAAAATGACAAGGCACAGCCGAGGGAAAAGTATTAGTAAAATACACAACAGATGATGTCCAGTATCTAAAATACACAAAAAAGTAAACAAAAAAGGCAACTTATTTTCTAAGAAAGTAAAATATCTTAAGATAGTCCTCATTGAAAGAAAATATCCTCATTGGAAAAAAGTGCATAAAAGGATCTTCCAAGTTATGTAGCAGGAGGAAATTACAATTTTTTTAAATATGATATAATCACATCCCAAATACTATGGCTAAAACCCAAAACACTGGTAACATCAAATATCAGCAGGAATATGTGCAGCAATAGGAGCTCTCATCCAGTGCTGAAAATCTGTGTAATCATTTTGTAAGTCTTTGGCTGTTTCTTTAAAAAGTAGTACATTCTTAGACCATATGGTCCTGTGATCACACTCTTTAATGCTCAAATGAGTGGGAAATGTATATCCATGCAAAAATCCTGAAACCAAATATTTATACCTACCTCCTGCATAATTGCTCTTTATTATGAGTATGGATAAGCAAAGATATTTCTGTGCAGTACAATATTAATCAAAGATAAAGAGAAGTGTTTTTTCAAGTCATGAATACATAAGGTAAAGGCTTGAAAGCATATTGGTAAGTGAAAGAAGACAAAGTAAAAGTGAGACATTTTTATTTGATCCAGGCTATGTAACAGTCTTTAAAGGAAAATTTTTAAAGTAAAATATCTGTGGTTGCTAGGTATTGAAGAGAAAGAAGAGGTGAACATATCAGCACAGGAGATATTTAGGAGACTGAAAATATTTTGCATGATATAGTAATGATAAGTAATGCTATTAGTTCTTTTAAAATTTGTTAAACATACAAAACAAAGTATGAACCCTACTGTAAATAATAGACATTAGTTAGTAGCATCATACAATAATGATTCATTTGTAATAAATGTACCATAACTGTGTGAACTGCTAATGATAGTATATATTAGAGGGGCATATAAAAGGATTTATATGAACTCAGTACTTTCCACTCACTTTATCTGGAAACCAAAAACTGCTTAAGATTAAAAACTATAAATTTTGAAATTTGCAGTATACCTTTGATTCAAATTACAGAGAAAGGCAAGTTCAGGTAAGGCTCTTCATTATGATTTTATTTTATGAGACTTTGTTATCTAAGAAGACAAAGACAAACTATTTCGCTTACTCTAAATACAACTAGATGGTTCTAAATATCTTTTAAAGTTCAGATTGCCAGGATAAAATGTCTTATCAGGCAATGTAAATTTTAGCTAGTGCTATCCATGACAACTCAGGTAACTAGCCTATTACTTCGTACTTTTGTGTTCTTTTTCAGTTGCTTGCTACCTGAATCACCTATTTAGCTCAATTTCTCACCTTCTACATGCCACTGTAATTTGGCTTTACTTGCCTTGACTAATAACCAGAAAAATATTGAACTTGTCTTATGATCCTTAGAGCGTATGTTCCCCTGATCACAGTCTTTCATGCTCAAATTAGGCGGAAATGTAGGTACACAAACACACACACACACACACACACAAACACACACAAAAAAAACTTCATAAAGATATTTCTAGCTATTTTATTAATAATTTTTCCATAATCCATATTGCCTTTATTTATAATCGTTCTTTAGATCTCTCTTAGCTCTTGGTTACTGTTGCAGTGGCAAAGGTGGTATTATTTTGTCTTTCTCCTTTGCTTAACTTCAAAATCTTTACTGATAATAACTTGTTAATTGATGTATTGACTTGGAAAAGGCATACATTTTGCACAGTAAATACATGTAGAAAGAAACAAAGAAAACATCTATTAATGACAAATATTCTCTAGTTTTATTTTCTACTACTTTTTCTACAACTTTGTCTTAGTCAGCTTTCTCATTGTTAAGACAAAATACCCAACACCGAAAGTTAGAGTAGGAAAGGTATATTTTGGTTTATAATTTGTAGAGACTTTAGTCCATAATTGGCTAGCTCCTAGGTAGAGTGGTATGGCAGGCTGAAGGCAGCAAAGCACTAAAGTAGTGGAGAAGCAAGTGACAAGTAGCAACTCTCTTTCTATGCTTTATAACCTATCCAGGCTACATGCCCTTAGGACAGATAGCACTCACACCGAGGGTGGGCCTTCCCATTATCCATACCGAGAACTATGCCAAACCAATCAGTGGACTAATTTACTATTCGCACATACTTGACCCCAGCCACTTCTAAAAAGTCCCACCTATGACTGCATGAGGCCTTGGGGGAACATCTAGACAAAAGCCACAACATTCTGGAGCATCAAAAACTCATAGGCTCAAATTAAATTAAAAACCTGCACAGCAAAAGAAACAATAAACAGTGTGAATAAACAACCTGTACAACAGGAAGAAAATTTTACCAGCTTCTCTTCTAATAGAGGACTAGAAGACACATGTATTTAGAATACATGAATAACTTAAAAATTAGATCCCAAAATTAACAACCCAATTCAACAACGGACAACTAAATTTATAGGCATTTCTCAGAAGAAGATGCACAAATGGCCAATAAATACAAGAAAGTTGTTCAGTATCTCTCACTGCTACAGAAATGTAAGTTAAAACAGTACTGAGATGCAATCTTACTAAAGAAACAATGAGTATCAACCAGAAATCATATAACAAATGTTCACTGTGCTGTGGGGAAAGGGAACACTTTTACACTGTTTGTGGGAATATCAACTATTGCAACCACTATGGAAACCAATATAAAAATTACTCAAAAAACAAAAACTAGAAATTGCATCAAACCTAAATGTTTCCCTTCTAGATATCTTCCTGAAATAGTGAAAAATGTTATTTCATAATGATACTTGCATCCCCATACTTATAGCAGCATGACTCAATAGCTGAATCTTGGAAGTGACCTATATGTCCAGCAACGAATTTACATGATATGTACACATAAAGGAATACTTGTGTCTTTTCTGAGCATAGACAAAAGTTTAACAATAATTAAACATTGTATGTACATTAGAGTCTTGCTATTTATTTCCATAGTTCCTGTATAAAGGAAGACAATTTTACTCACTTTATGTAAATCTAACAACACATGGTAACACTTTGGAAAGATCCTTACTCAAAATAATGTTTTAGCCTGGCTTAGTGGTATGTGCATATAATCCCAGCACTTGAGAGGCTGAGGTAGGAGGATCACTGCGAGTTTCAGGCCAGCCTGAACAGCATAGCGAAACCCTGCCTCAAAAAAAGGAGAAATAATAATGTTTTATCTTTCATCATTTATGTACACAAAATTCCAAAACTTGAAAAGTCTAATTTACAAGTTTCTGATTATTTGTTCAATTTCCATGACTGTCATAAAAATAGAAGAAATAATGTTTTTATTGATGATGACAGAAATTTTTGTGCAACTCCTCTTATCAAGAAGAATCATCTGTTTTCCTGTTCCTCTTTAATGGGCCATATTATTTGCTTTAATGCACACAATCTGATAGAAGTGATGCTCTGTAACTTCTGAAGTTGTGCTTTAAGAAATTTGTCATTATACCTTACATACTTGGAAGACCATATTTTGCAACCAAGTGGCATTTTGTTAAAAATAATCTGAACTACAAAGACACAAAAGTGAACTGTAGTACCATGATCAACAGTCTCAATACAGCTTATAGCCAACAGCTATTACTTAACCCTCACCCATGGAAGCATACTGCCTCGAATGTCCAAGATCAGCCAAGCTTGCATTTGATTGTGGTTTTAGTTAATGTCAATAGAAGAGAAGATTCATCCAGATGAGCTCACACAAAACAATAAACAAAAGATAGTAAATAGCTGCTGTTTATAATTTGGAGGAGTTTTGCTACACTGCCAAAGATACCTTCCCGGGGGGGTGGGGTGGTGCGGGGAGGACATGTTCTGCATTAACTTTCTTACTGAAGTGCACAATGTCTGGGTTCACAATAGCTGCTCGCAATTCAACATCCTCTAATATACTGCAGTGTCAACAGTTCTGCTCTTCAGTCTTCAACCTTATAGCATTTTTTAAAAAGTTGCTATTTTTCTAAGGTGAAGTTTTTAGAAGTAGTCATCAATTAAGTTCAAGAACTATTTGCTAATTATAAGACATCATCCTTGGCACCGATAGTCTCATTTCTATTACAGAAAATATACATAATTTCCATTGAGAAATAATAAAAGGGAAGCAGTAGGTACAAAGGAATTCAGAAATTTAAGTGGTACTGAAATGTTTCTATGAGATTTTTGAAAAACAAAATTTTAAAAGTATCGAATCTCCAAAACTAAAGAAGATTTGACCAACAGAGAAGAGATGAGTAGGCCTCCTTTGAGAGAGAATTATATACCAATGTGAAGAATGAGGATGTTCACTGAGAAATAGCTCGGAAACAAAGTTCAGTAGAGAAAAACATATACATACGAAGAATGAGGATGGCCATTGAGAAGTAATTAGCAAAGTTCAGTAGAGCAAAATGTATCAGAAAATAGAAGGGAAAACAACAAGAAATTCAATTGATTTATACAATCATAATATTTTCTTTTCATAATTAAACAACTTATTGAACATCATAAAAGAGAAATGTGGTTGATGGTCATAACTACAAATTTCTTCACATGCAAATGAGCATGGCAGTTTTTGCATTTAAAATTCAGAAAGCAAAAATTTCATCATTTCACATAAGTCTGAGTTTGCAGTGGTATACATTTCTGATAGTCAAAATAGATAGTGCCAGTTGGAGATATATAGCAAATGAAGCATGTAAATGATTCTGAATTGTACATGCTAAGATGCTATTGTGAAGTTTATTCTTTCATTTGAACTTCTTTTCCTATATCCTTTATTAAAGAATATTAATTCAACATTTGGAAACATCATCCTCCCATATTTTGTGACAAGATAAGAAAAAACACTAGAAGAACACTGATAAAAGACAAACATTCACTGGCCAATAAGTCTACCACCAGCAATCAGAAATACAGAAGATATTTTAATTAAATTGGTTGGAGATAAATTTCAATATGACACTTTTATCTTTCTCAATCTTTTATCTTTCTCAAATGATCCTACTCTGTTTTAAGAAAATAAAAATTATGTATGAATAGATGTATCACTTTTCTCTTATTCTACCTAAAATAATGGCATGAATAATGGGAGGTAGACATCATTTAAGCAAGTTTATTTACACATCATCAGAGCTTTTATAACAAAATTGATGGGTACATGTTTTACATTTAATAGTTAACACTCTTAGCAATTTCAAAATTATTTTGACCTCGTACCACATGCCAATACTATAATTGATTTTTTTTCTTTTAACAGTAATAATGTACAGATTAATAATTTACTCATTCATCATTTACTTATCATTTACATCATCAGAAATTACTTGTTGCTACTGTAACAGGCACTGGGGGTACAAAGATAAATAAGATATGTGCCAGATATATATGTGAATTATGTACTCCACATAGATTTTTCTAATAGTCTAGTTACATTTCTTAACAGCTAAGCAGTATTAACTATACTTTATTTTTTGGTGCAAAATGCCACTATACAATTACTTAGATTATTTAAACCTTGAAAAAACTAAATTCATATGGCCCTTATGTTTAGGCAATTTGCTTCATATGCATTTTATTCTTTTGTTCAACTGATATTTACAATGTTTTTGCCAAAACAAGGTTAAAAATTGAGGATATAAATATGAACGAAGTTTTATACTTAAGGAGCTGTACTCTACTACAAAATGCTGTCATGCAAATAAATGGAGGCAATAGCACATGAAATATGAAACAACACAAATCTTTACACACAGAAAAATGTTGTCATTGTGGGTAGACTTACAATGTTTTAATAAAACATTAAAACATTGTAAGTCTACCCACATCTCCCTCTGGCTTCTCCTACTCCTGGACCTATTTCCCACTTAAAGAAAACAATATATTACACTATATGCATGAAAATTTTATTACCTAGAACTCTGCTAATCACCTCAACATCAAGGTAAGTGCCTATTTAAAAAATCTAATGGTACAAGTGTTCTAATTAACTCATTTAAAATTGTAGAGAATCAGAAATAGCAATTGTATCACCAGATGTCTATATACCAGTGGGTAGAGTATAAATATTGAACATGAAATTATAAAAAATGTAAAAATAACATCATAGGTGCTTTCATGGACTTTAAAAATAACCAAAAAGAACAAAGAATAACTCTAATCTAAAAGAAAGATACACGTAAAAAATTAGTTTTAATGTGAAAATCATGACAATGATAAAGCATAAGGGAACATATTTGAATAAAATGAAAAATAAGTATGAGTTATGTTTTTAAAAATTATGCTGCACAATATAGCTTAGCAAAAATATGTTATACAATTAGATGGAGGAAAAGATCGTGTTTTGCTAACACAAAATATGCTACAGCAAAAGGTACAAAATACAAAATTGGAGAGAGATTCCAGAAATAGAAATATCTACTAGACATAGGTGGTTTTCATGACAATTTTATCCCAAAAAGTAATTATAGGTTTTAAAAAAAGTGACTTATTTAAAAATAGGGTGATCCACCAGTTAGCACCTCTGAATTTTAAACTTGTGTATGGTACCATTACATATATGTATTTGTCTTTGTTTGCTAGGGCTACCATAACAAAAGACCATAGCTGGGTGACTTAAACCAGAAGTGCATTATCTGACAGTTCTAGAGTCTAGGTATCTAAGGTAAAAGCATTCATAGTTTGATTTCCTCTGAGGCCGTCTGCCTTGCCTTCTAAGTGATGTGTGATTTCTCTGTGTTTTCAGAGTGTTCTTTGTGTTTTTCAGCTTTCCATTACAGTGATAAAATATCTAAAGAGAATAAAACTAAAAAACACAAATGGTTTACATTCATCTCACCATTCAGTCTATCTCTAAGCATCCCCAGCATCTCAGCACTCACATCATTGCTCAAATATCCAAGTCCAAAATCTCCTCTGAGACTCAAGGTTAGTTTGGCTGTGAGACACTATAAAAACAAAATAAGTTACACGGCTCTAAAATATGATGGTATAGAGAAAACATTCCCATTCTAAAAGGGAGAAATAGGGAGGAAATATTGGAGCAAGGAAAGAACAAAACCTAACAGAGTAAACATTAATGCTCATAATTCCCTTGCAGGTGTTACGTTTGGCATCCAGGACTCATGGTGGAATAGAAGAGCTCCAAACTCCTTGGATAGCTGTTACGGTTTGTGTCTGGTGGTCCCCCAAACCTCATGCAGTCAGGGAGGCAGCCGAATCTAGCATTTGTGATTGGTTTGTTTTGTAGTGCTGGCATTGGCAGTGCTGAACCCACCCAGGGGCAGAGCCAGCATACAATGTAAGAGAGAGAAGAAAGTGTGTTTCTTTCCTTTTTTGCCCTTTTTGCTCTTGCTATTTGAAGCCACCATGAACGGTTGGCCCTCAGCCATGCCACCCTGCTTTGGAGCCAGCTGAATATGGACTGAAACTTCCAAAAACTGTAAAAAATAAACCTTTCCCTTCTTCATTTTGGGCATCAGGTATTTTGTCTCAACATGGAGAGAAAAGTAAGGTAGACAGTAGCCCCGTGAAATCTAGCTGAAAACAGCACCTACATTGTTTCAAAGTTTGAGTAAACTGAGACAAGCCCTGGTAAGTTGAGGGCAAGGAAACTCCATTCTGTAGAAGTCAGAGGCCTAGCTAAAAATGGCAACTGCACTGTTTCATTGTTTCATTTTCATGTGCCCATCAAAATAGCTCACTAAATATAAATGCTTGAACTTGGGTGCCTCCTCAGCACTCTGTTTTGGAGCCTCCCTCAGCTAGTGAGCACTTTTCTTTTTTTCTCTATTAAAATAGTCTTGGTTCATTTTCCACTTCTGTGTCCATTGACTTCATTCTTTATCATCTCAGAACAAGAGCCCAGAGAAAAAAGTTGGTACCATCTTTGGCACCTGACGTGGGACACACTTTTCTATAGAGAGTTAAGTGTGGAGGAATTACTGGTTCTCACTTTCTTTACTCTTTTTATATTCTAAGAAACTGTGGGTATTCTGTCACTGGTTAAAAATTACTAGAGCAGTTGCCACTCTTGACATGGGGAACTGGTTCCAAAAAAACCTTCCTCTGTGGACTCCCCCCGAGACAGTGGAAAATGCAAGAAGGTGCATTTCTTTCTAAGGCTCATCTCCAGATGTGAGGTTACTGTGAAAGCCACTGTGACAATTTTAGGGCTCACTATGAGAAGACTTTCCAGTGAAGGCTCAAAGGTCTTCTGGTGGAAGCTGGGTCCTGACAGCCCCACTGGTTATCTGTCAGACTAATCTCCACTTACCTATCACATCCAACCTGCATTCCCCCATGAAGTGAGCAGTAAAGTCTCTTTGCGATTTCAAGGTGACCTGAGAATGCTCCTTCAGAGACTCTCATGATCTCCACTAAGATTTGAACCACATATCTGGGTTTTTCTTTATCTTCTAGTAAGACAGTTGGACCATAGGCAATGGACACCACTGTCCCTCTCTCCTGAAAGCTGAGATAGGGGATCCAAATCTATTTGTCCACTGTGAGGGTCAGGCCCTGAATGCACCCTCCTATGATGACATGTCAATATACGGTGCAACTAATGTCAACCAACCCCTGGAGTAGGGTCCTCTCTCCTGCTATGACAAGCTGGGAAAGAAAGAAGAGGCAGAGCAACAGAATGAGGGATACTGGTCTTTTTTGTAGATGGAGAATACTGAGATTCAGTGGAGCTTTCCATTTATTTCCCATTGGGCTACATCATTGACAATTGAGAAAAAAAATAAAAGCAAAATAAAACAAAAAATCATGCAACTTACATCTTGCATTATCTTACTTGTTTTTCAGCTTCTTGTGATAAAATGCACATCCCATTCCAACAATAGACAGGAAACCAGATGATGTGGATACTTTTTCAGGTGTATGTTAGTGTAAATGTTATGTAATTTTATTATAACACTATGTGATTTATAGTTGTTAAGTGACAACTCCAGACTTTGTAAATCTTCTAGAATTTCCTTGCATATGTTGCAGGTCCTAGAAATAATGGCTTTTACAAAGTTTTGTGTAAAGTCCTGATGTTGTGTGCAATTCCTTTTTTCTGCTTTCCTGGTCTGTTGATGAAGATTAGAGTAGCTATATGCCATGAACAAGGAAGATAATTCTGACATGATCAACAGATTTCTGTGTGAATGTCAGTCATGCCTACAACAGTCATGACAGTACATGAGGCAGCCTGCGGCCTGACCTTTGTGTGAGGTGGGCTGCACATTCAGACAGTCCACTCAGCCTGATCATGGGACCTAAACAGAATCATGACTTTTCTCACTTTTTTCTTTTCCTTCCCTCTTTACCTCTTTGCAAAAGTATGCAAGAGAGAACTTTATGACAAATAGTACATCTTAAAAGATTATAGTAGCTCAATATCTGTCCCCAAAATGTCCTCTTTAGGTTTTATTTTATGAATTTGGTGCCAATTTAAAATAAAGCATTTTAAAAGGTTGACTTTTTTCCAAGTTTAAATAAAGACACAAAGCCTCACACTTGGTGTTATAATTAGAGATAGTGAACAAATATGTTATCTACCAATCAACAGTTCATCTCTGTCATGTTGCTTTATACTAAAATGGATATTATCAATTTAGAGAAAAAAGAAAACCACAATGATTCTATAGTAATGTTGGCATAATTGTGATGGTAAAATAATACGTTTGTTCTCAATTTCAAATTTTCCCTATAGGATATAATTATTATCTGTTATCACACTATAAGAATTTGACTTTTATGACAGCCATGATTTAAAAATTAGCAGTTCTTTGGCCAATCTCTATATTTCAAAGTGGCTAGCATACAGAGCATCCAGATAAATATATTGTAGTTAAACTTACTGCTTCCTCTTTGGTACACGTGTAACTGACCTCCTAGGTCTTAAACAATTGAGACTTAGAGACAAAAACTGAAAAAGATAATTGGGATTTAAAAAAAGGCAACCAATATTTTTGCTTTGGCTCTCCAAGGACAATAAAGACCTCGGTCACGAGGAGATGATTATAATAGGTCCCGCAATGATGATGAGTCACCCAACTTCCTGAACAGGAACTGGTTGAACTCCAGAAGACTGGAGTAAAATAGGTGTTACCAAAAACAGATATGTCTCTCATGCTTCCAAGGGAATCCATATTGTTAAGCAAGACCATGACATCCTTGAAGATGACATTGATAAAGGGACTAACCCACACATAGCAAGAGATTAATTACATTTAATGCAAGTCTCAGTTTAACTTTGTCCTAAACATCCAGCAGAAAAGCATAATAAAAAAATTATAAAATTAACAGTAATACAGTCTAGATATACAAAGGAGTTCCAATTAATATCCTATTCCCTGCACACAATCTCCAGCTACAGCAGTAACATCACTATACTGGCTCAATAAGGTTTGAAAGTCACAGTGACAGCTACAAAAGTTGAACAAGTCTTTAACATCCTTAACTAAAATTGTCCTTCAAAACCACAGAACCCTTGATCTAAAGCTGAAACTGAGAAAACTTACACTCATAAATAAAACGTTGTCTTTAAAATAATTTACTTTAGTTAAAAGATCTTCAGACAATAAAGAAATTATTAGAATTTTGTATAATCTCCTGACCCCTAGAAAAAGTAAGGCCATGCCTTTTTCTAGAGAAAAAATATTGTTTTTATGCCAAACAATCTAAAATATTTAAAAATGCTACATAGCGGCTAACTGAACATGCTTCTGAAACTTACAAAAAACTGTCTGAGTCATGGAGAATGTTCATCAAGAATCTGAAACTAGGCATCTAGATTCTTTCCCTGACTAGACCATTGATAATTCTTTTACCTTAATGTTTGGGCCATGCATATGTAATTTCTTAGTCAAATTTGTTTCTCCTCATTTGATAGTCTTAAAACTACAGATGGAGTTGCAGACAGACTCACCATTGGGTACTCCTCTTGGTTTCTCTTCAGGACCCACAAACAGACTACACAGTGAGGCCTCCTGACTGACACACCATCAGTGATGCCCTCTCAGCAAGAAGAACCCAGAAAAATGAATAGCTTCTCACCCCTAATGACAGTCATGGGCACCAGCACTGAGAGGACAATTGAGATCAAGAAATAATAAAATAGTAGACATTAGGATAGGAACCTACGTAAACTAATATAAGCCCTAGGAAAACTGGAATACAAGTGAAATAGGTCCACTGAAGTTGGCCCTGGGAAGTTAGAAGACTATAGAGATCTATTCTACTGATGTCAGAAGTCTAGTTAAAAATGTCGATCATATTGCTCCAAAGGGCAAGGTTTTGGGTAAACTGAGATACAACCTGATAAGTTAGGGTACAAAGACAGTCTGTTCTCCTAAGGTGAATGACCTAGCTAAAAATTGTAACAACATTGCCCTAATGTTTTATTTTTGTGTGCCCACAAAAATAGGTCACTAAATTTTGTATATTAACCCTGATCTTGGACACTTCCATGGTGTCCTCCATTGGATTCCCCTCAACCCATGAGAAGTTTTCTTTGTTCTCCATAATAAAGTACTCTTGGTGCATTCCTCAGTCCTGTGTCTGTTGACATCATTTATTATCCTCAGAACAAGATCCCAGAAAGAAAATTGATAAAAGCCACACTCTACAGTCTTTCTGGATGGAACCCACAGGACAATTCTTATGCTTGGATTTTCTTGCTACTGTAGCTTCTCTCAGCATGTATTCCATGTCTTGTCATTTCTAGCATTGCAGCTTCAGTTCACTTTTACAGCTTCATGCATTACCCTGTTAGGGGCTGTTTAGAGGGACTCTGTCACTCATACATAGCCTCCTAAGTTTTCCTTTGAAGTATCAATAAGAGCCTCAATGACTCTATAACTTTTGTCCCTACTGCCAGCATGAGCTATAACAGAACTACAATAAATCAGGACCAAAGGAGCATTTAAGTGTCTCAATATCAACATGGGAAAATGAACTTCAGGCAAACTATTTCCTTAGTGATTCTATGCTTGCAGGGTGCCCCAAGGCTCTTTTCAGATGAAACATTTATATTTTTATTCCTTTTGAGTCTGTTAGTGTAGTCTGACCAATTCCTGAGATGCCTAAAAGGAATCTTTTCTATTGTTCCTATGTAAAGCATTTGGTTTCTTTTTAAAGACATTAATCTCTTCATCCTCCTTGGCCACAACTTTAACTGCACTCTTTTTCTGATAGAGTTGCCAGGTTTTTATATCTCTCTGCTATGTCTTCTGCTCCCAATTCTCACTTTAAATCTGGCTGAAGTAGCCAATAATTCAAATGCCACAATCTGAATGCTGTTTTGCCTTAAAAATCTATCAGATTAATTAGTCTATCAACTATAAAATGAGTCTGCGACATATTCACAGGGAATGGATAAAATTATCCAGCAGAATATAACACATATAGCCTCTAATACAATTCTCATTAGAATGCTCATTTTTATATGAAACCTGGTTGATTCAGTCTTTAACATCAATATTTTAATCTGATCTGCTCTTTGTGAACTTCCTTCAGAATTTCTGAATTAGCGATATTTACAAAATGTTGTACTCTCTCACTTGTTTCTCTAAACTTTTTCCAACTTTCTCTGAAAAACTAATTTCATGTGCTTCTTAACCACATTATCAGGTACACTCACAGTAGCCTACTTCTTGATACTGATTTCTTGCATTTGTTAGCTTTTCATTGCCGTAACAAAATGCCTGAGTAAATCAACTTAACAGGAGGAATGGCTTATTGTGGGTGATGGTTTCAGATGTTTCAATTCATATTTGGTTGGCTTTGTTGCTTTTGGGCCTATGGACTTATGTTTAGGTTAACATCATGAGTTGGGGGTAGCATGTGGTAAAACAAAACTTTTTATCCCCTTGTGGCCGTGGAGAGAGAGACAGAGACAGAGACAGAGACAGAGACAGAGAAGAACTTGGATTCATGATCCTAATATCACCTTTATAAGCATTCTCTCAGTTACCTAACTTCCTCCAATTAGACCTCACCTCTTAGTTGTTCTAATTTTATCCTCTTTGCTTAAATCTCCAAAGCCTCTTTTTTGTCTTTAGTCTTGGTTTTCTACTATGAGCACTGAGAAGATAACTTTTACAAGTCATCCTACTATACGTATCCTTCCACATGCATCTGGACTCACATGTCCTACTTCCCTCTTGCTACTGCAGATACCTAACAACCACATTATTTTTCTCACTTTTATCATAATTTGAGAATTTAAAAATAGTATCTGTGTTGTTATCCAATTAAAATGTTACCAAGTGTGCAATATAGTCTTTGAATGTTTCACTCTGCATCCATTTCCGTGAGAAACCTTTAAAAATTTAAATAAAAAATTAAAACACTTCAATAATTTACTTTAACATATTTTTTAATATTTATAATTTAATTTTGGTATCTTTTTATGTTTTTAATTTTATATGCTTCTTTGGAGACTTCAAATACAATTAATTTTTACATATAAATGTAAATAAGGATAAATCAATTCAGAAATTAATTCAAAATGCAGGATGAATCAACATATTAAAGCCTAAAAATTTTGAACCAAATATACCTTCTCTTCTAGAAGTTCTATTGAAATTTCTTTTGATCACCTTGATTATCTATCTAGTAGGTTCTTTGCAATGACATTTGTTATGGCTTATAGCTAGATGTCCCCCTCAAAACCTTAGTGTTCATAGGTGGAGAGTTTCCAAGGTGACTGGATTAAGAGCATGGTACCACAATTAAGGTTGTGAATAATGGAAGGCCCTGCACATTGGTGGCACCAATCAATAAACTTATTGTTGCTGCTGCTGCCTGCTGCTTTGCTGCATTCTGATTGCCATGCCATGGACTGTTTCTTCCTTGTGATGCCAATGTCATGCTTATTTTTTCACAAAGTTGAAAGGGTCTTTCATGTTCATTTCTGAAATATACTGTGCTTTCCCAAGATGTCTACAACTGTATCCTATCTACCATAGGTTCTTCTAGAAGAGAAGTTAATACCTTCCAGTTACAACCTAATGTGTTTAAGTTTGTACTGCCTGCTATCTTACAGTCCATGAATTAATGTTTCTTAAAGTTTTAAGTGGTTACAAAATAATGACAAATTTGCAACAGTCTTACGTGGCCTGAAAATCTAAATTATTTTTTCTTTGGTCATTTATAGAAATTTCACCATTCTCTCTTTTAGAAATTGACACCTTCTTCAGAATACAATGGTTCTATGACTTGTAACTAATAGATTGTGAATAATCTGATGCAGTGTGATCCCCAAGGCTTAGTAAAGGAAGACCTTACAATGCTCATTTTGTTTACCCAGGTGAAGCCTTCAGATTGAGCAGAGTATAAAATGCAGAAAAAAACCACCAATGGTTGATGCCTTTTGGAATTATCTATTAACAGTGTAGTAGTTAAGTCATGATATGCATCTGTAACTTCTCAAGTGAGATACCTATTTGTTGTTTTCAATACTATTGTTAAACCTTGTAGTTATGATGTTGGAAGCAGACCAAAAAAAAAAAAAAAAAAGCATGTGCTATGATTCCATTTCTAAAAGTTCAGTAAGGCAAAAGTAATTTCTTTGTAATCAGAATAGTGCTTACCTTTCAAAAAGGGTAATTATTCAAAGGCTATAATAAAAAGAATTTTGAGTTGCTGGTCATATTGTTTCTTGGTCTGAGACACGGTTGTATAGCTGTGCTTTTGTGAAAATTCACTAAGGCGCATACATATGATTTGTTTGATATGATACTTACTTCAATTTTAAAGAGTCAATTTTTAGGCATCAATTACTTGCCAATGTATGTATTAAGTGAAAAACATCTCTACAGAGAAAGATTGGGCCATACAAAAAGGTTTGAAAGCAAAAAAGCATACAATACAAAGATAATTTCATATAAATGAACCACCCAACACTCCAATATGCTAAGCCTAATGCACAAACTCATGGAGAAACTTAGGAGGCAACTTGGGTGGTTTTATGACTGATCCTTAGTACGTATATTCAATTAAAATAGGTTTTTGTTCTTGAATATATACCTATTTATCTACTGTAACAGACTTTGAACATACTTACAATTCATTTGCATCTTCCAGTTCTTGTAAAAACAGTGTTTTTCTACTCACTGATGACTCAACAATTTCTGGCAGCTTTGACCTTGAAGACCCTATTGATCTTAGAGACCTTGTCAGTTTTTGTATTTAATGGATCCTTTAACTATGCTGAAAAAGACCAATCTCCTGGTTATTTCCCATTAAAGAGTGAAAAAGTTAGATTTCAGCTTTTCTCTCTCTGCAGGCACTGAGCCTTCATTAGGTACTTTTCCTAGCACACAAACCAAGACTTCATCAAACCGCATCCCACTGGGTGTAAAGAATGTTCTTAACTTTCTAGAGAAAAGTATCTTTAGCAATGACTCCTCTGTTCTTTTTCACATTTCTAGGTCACTTTCAAATTATTCTTTACAATCCACGAAGATCAATCAGCTAGCTTTTCTGACGACCATATACTGCTAATCAGATCAGTTCTGGTATATTTCTGCTCTATAGTTGTCAGCAAGCTGTTCACGATTTTTTTGACTAGGTACCTTTCCTTCTCACTAACAGGTCATTTAACATTTTCTTTGTGTTATTCTTCACATAAATTTTTATATTAGAACTTGCCATTATAATTTTTTCATGTGTATGATTTTGATTTTGTCTAACTAAAGTCAATATAAATCTAGGTTAAGTCTTTTAGAAATATAGAAATTGTCATATTAATAGTATCAGAATAAAAATCATAATAGCTAATACTTCATTGCAGCTTTCTACAAAGTAATATACTAATTTATATACACATATTAATAACTACAAAACATTCATATTGTATCTAATCCCACAATATCCCACTGAAATAGAAATAGATATAGTTCAAAATGAGACAAACAAGGTAAACTACTTACTGCAGAATTTTATGACTAATGTGGCCCTCAATAATGAATTAATATAGATCTTGTAAATCTTCTGTGAAACTTACTATCTTATCAAAACAACTGTTTTCACTTTAGTGATTTTTTTCTTTCATTCAGTAAACACACATACCTTTAAAATATTTTTCATATAATTAAAATCATTTCTTACTAAAACTTTATATCCTGATTTTTGCACTTAGCTGTACAACAATTTTATTTAGAATATTTGCAATCTGATGCTTTCTTTGTTAAAAGCTATTAAATTTTTTTTTTAAATTTCAATGTTCAACAGGTACTTACTTACTTTACACAGTATATGAGACTTTCTGATCAAATGTTGGGTTTAGTTTGGATGAGGCAGACTTGGCTCCATATGTCTTCTCAATGCAGAATCTAAAGGACATGTTTCTGTAATAAGTGAGCACTAGAGTAATGAGACTCTAAAGTCATTCACTTGCCCTTAAAACTTTTGCTCAGGTGTGTCAAAAGACACAAATGTTCATATCAAACTGGCACAAATATCCATATTGTACTTCATGTGGCTAACCTTAAACTCACTGATAACAGAAAGCAAGGCTAGCATGGGGAAAGGATGAAAGACTCAAAATACAAACAACCATGGTACTTATTGGTAGACTATAAGTAAAATGTATGCTTTTTTCCCTCCTCAGGCCACCTAAATCTCTTATCTTTAAGTAAAAGCAGGCTCAAAGATCAAAGCTTTTTGAGTCTAATTAAATGTTCCTAAGGTTTTTGCAACACCAAAGGACTTTTAATTAAAAAGATAAACCATCAGCTCCTTCACATATCTAAAAGTGCAATGAAGACAGTTACAGTAAGTATTCACAGAAAAAATGGCAATGAATCTTAAATAAGTACCTATTCTTAAAAATTCTGCAATCTTACTTAGGAAATATAAGTTTGCCTCTCACCTGGTGTAGGAAACGCTTCTTGATGAGCTCCCAGTTTTTCTGATTAAATAAACAGTTGTGTCTATTACTCTCCGGGAATTTGGCTATGTCTTTGAGGATGTTTTCTCTGGATGCAGCTTAAGAAAACCCTTGGGTAGTGCTGACTAGCACTCCTTGCCTATGAACAAAATTCTCAGTCTTTTACCTATCAACAGAAAGTTAGGGGACCAAGGTGTATTTTAAATGCAGAAAACTGACAAATCTTTAAATCAATACAAATAGTACTGTTGTAATATAACTATGAAAAATTTTAGTAGATTTTGCTGTTCTTTGCTTTAATTCTAGTCCAAATCCACACTGGCAATTGTCTCTGAAACACAACATCTTTCATTCACTTTCTAGACTTAATTATAGGCTCTTTGAGTTCATTTTTTGGTGCAATGGTTTAAATTGTGCTCTTCAATAAATGACTGTTTTTTAAGCTTCCCAGCTATGTCAGCTTAAGTTGATGTATACATCAGGCTTCCATGAAAGCACAGAAGTACGCTTATATCTTTAAGAAATTGTATCTAAAGGACAGTATTTACTGACATTCATTTAACACAATCAGGGTGAAGTAGACTTTTGACCATTATTCCTTTTGTATAGCCTTTATTCCTATATTATACTTCTGTGGACACATCCTCTATTTGATTTTATCTTTAAGTTTTACCTTAATTTGAGAAACTTACCAAATTGAGATGAAAGACAAATTTAGTTATTAGCTCTGCATGTCTCTACTTCTTTCACTGACTAAAAATGACATTTTTCTTTTTGTTGTTATTTTATTTCCTGAGTTCATTTTTTACATTCCACTTCCTTTTCAAATGGAATTCATGATAATCAGCTCATATTACCAACATTTTGCTCAGAAATTGGCATCTATAACTCAATTGACTATGCACATATTTTCACTTCCAAGTGATAATTTCACCAAATGTTTCACTATTCTGTAGATTTTCTAGATCCCTAGATAATTTTCCTGCTTCTTCTTCCTGTGCCTTTATCTAATGCAACAGACATCAGTGAAATTATGGTAGCATGCTGTTCATACTCACCCAATTCTACATTCAATTTTCTTTAAATTAAACTGTAAGGAGAAAAGCCTCAACTATTTTTTTTTCTTTTTCCTCTTTTGAGACAGGATCTTGCTATGTACTTCAGGCCAGGCTCGAACTCACTATGTAGTCCAGGCTGGTCTTGAACTCATAATAATCCTCCTCCCTCAGCCTCTAGAGTCCTGAGATTGCGGGCATGTGCCACCATGCCCAGTTTAACTATCAGAGTTTTAAATGACAATTACTTCTTGTTAACATCAAATGAGGGTTTCTGGGAGAAAGGTTTATTTAGGTGCTGCTGGACAGAAAAAGGGGAAAAGGTGCTTCAAATTGTGCCTGAAAAGTCACATTCTGTATTTTTACTTAATACATGTGGATTAATAATGTGAATTTATTAATTACCTCATAGCTTTAATCACTGCAGTTACTTTTTCTGTCACTTTTCCTAAAATAACTAATTTGCTTTATTAAGGAATTTTACCCTGATCCTAACAGTGTATCAGAGGTTGAAGAGTTTCCTGTAAAGAGAAAACACAGGAATTGCATTTTGAAAAACCCACTAAACCTGGAGTGTGGATGATGGGGAATAGCACGTGAGTGGGTGAAGACGAGTTTCCAAGTCAAAGGAATCCAAAGAACAGACAAATTGTAGTTTGAAACAAACTGGCTGCATTTGAGAAGTGATGAGATTAAAGATATGTAACAGTTAAGTGAGACAAAAATCAACAGTAAATTAGACATGTGGGTAAAGAAGAGTGACATACCCTAGATGGTTGAAAGGGTTATGTATTTCTTGTTTTGTGTAGTTGAATATGTGGTAAGATTAATGAATATAGTAAGGAAAATAAGAATAAGTGTTTTTGTTACAGAGAGGGAATAAAGGAGTGGTTACCTTTGTGGTGGTGAAGAGAACAGGGAATAGTAGATCAAAGGATACAAAGTACATACAAGATGGATAATTATACTACTAATCTCTATTAGTTCATCAAAAAGAACAGTGTGTACTTTCATTGTTGGATCATTTTTTCCAAGCCTATATCTTGTAATCTGAGCAACTACTTTGAAGATAACAATACTCAATATATTAACCCTTGTTAATCTGATATTTTGTTTTGAAATTCTGTATCATGGCTTTACAGGTGGTTTAGCATGGGATAAGGGAATAAAGAATGAGTAACTGTGTGAGATGACACATCTTAATTTATTCCATCTTAATATCTACAAAATTATAGCTTAACTATATAATATACATGGATCTGAAAATATTGTATACCCTTAAATACAATAAAATTTATTTAAAAAATAAGTCTCAATTTTTAAAAATGAGTTGATTTTTAAACACATGAAATGTTATGTGGTTTAAGTCTTTGAAATGTTATTACCAAGCATGTATAGAGTAGGATACTTGAAACTTAGAAAATAAGTCTTGCAAAAACAAATTTATTTTTACATTAAACATGAACATAAATAAATTCTTAAAGACACAAACTTGGCTCTGATTATTTTAGGCTCTGTTTTGATATTAGAAAAGTTATAAGTGAAAGCCATTTTTATTTATTTATATTTTTTTGTCTGTACCGAGGATTGTAATCACAACATCGCACCTGCCAAGCAGGCGCTTAAGCCACTGAGCCAAACTCCTGGCCTCATTTTTTTGGAGGCAGAGTCACACTATGTAGTTCAGGCCAGCCTTGCTCATGTTGTAGTCTAAAGCAACCTTGAACTCACAACGCTCCACCTACCTCAGTCTCCTGAGTGCTGGGTTTAGAGGTGTGTGCCACCAAGCCCCGGTATAGGTGGAAGCCATTTTATACATGCAGAGCTTTTCTCTCCTCAACAAGTTTGTAATCTCCCATATGACAGAAAATTCATTTGTACCAAACACAATGGCTTGAAGTTATTAAGGAGTTACTAACATCTATTTCATGAGTAAATGAAGATTGTAAACAGTACCATCCATCCAACATTTTAACTTGAGATTCTTTCTTTTCCTTTGATTTTAAATGTGATTTTTTAAAATTTTTAACAGTATATAACAGAATAAAACCAATCAAAACAAGCCAGTGTAAAAGATACAGGACTTCAAAACATTATGAAATCAACAGTAGTTACCATAATGCCTTTTGATGTCTTCAAAATAGCTGCAGATAACTGAGGACATAGTATAAATCAAACAGAGCAGAATAGAATAGAAACAACAAAAACAAAACAATGAATGCAATAAAGGATTTCAAAACAAGCCAATAGTCAATCCAAAATTGCTACCATAATATATATTGCTATCCTTGAAATAGCTTCTCCTGCCATGGGATTTAACATGATCAGACAAAACAAAAGAGAATACAACCCAACCCAACAAAACAATAGAAATGATACAGGACCTCAAAAAAAGACCATAGGGAATCAACAATGGCTGCAAACCTCTGAAGGAGACCCCCTTAGGTGACACACTTGCTTAGTGATATCCTCTGAACCTGTGGTCAGACCACTGGCCCTAGACCTGCAATGTCAGTGAAACACCAAAGCACCATAGGCATCCAATTGCATTTCACCTCAATAGCTATCATCACAGCCTGTGTGTTTCCAGATAAGCTGGTCACTTACAGGGTTGAGGGGGACAGCTGGGGATGGCTCTTCTTGCTTGCAAGCCTGCGTGCCAGAAAGGACTGGGATCTGACTGTTCCCAGTCCGGCTGCAGCCCGCACGTGGGACCGGTTCCCAGACGGGGCTTGTGTGCTGCTGCGGTGTTTGTTATCTCTAACCCCAGTCCACGAATGGTGCTGACTCTTAAATGTGACTTTTAAAGTCTTTGTTTCAACTCACATCTATGAATACCACCATTTTGCTTTGATCTTTTCTATTCATCTGCTCACATAGAAATGACCATTTCTATTTTCCTATTCATCTACTCACATAACAACAATCATTCACAAGTAGCTCTAACTTCACGTTTCTCTACACTTAAAACTCTAAAAATAAATATATAAACCTTTTCCACATAACTGTTGTTTTTCTGGCTACACGGAAGCAAAATAGCAACCGCAAAATGGGAAATGAGAAAGTGTATTACCTTCATAGATATAAAGAAAATTTTTAAAAACTATTTTATTCCTCAGTTTACAGCACAGACTTTTAGAAAGGAAACATCTAAGAACAGATTTTGTGTGTGCAAGCTTGGTCACTTCCATAGGGGGCTGTGCTTCCATTTTCACAATCACTTCAAAGGAGTGGGAGGAATATTAAGATGTGACATCATTGACCCGTTTAAAATTTTTCACAAATAGATAATTTGTTCCATTTGTGTAGGAAAAATGTCTGTTAGGATGACTAATGTGAAAGCGATTTAACTCAAAAAGACTATCAACAACTACTTTGCTCACTGTTTATTGCCACAGCTGCTTTGTGAACTGATATTTCCAGGGCCTCTACCTGATATTTCCAAGGGAGGTAGCCAGGCAGATAAGTTATGTTAAACTGGCCGCAGCTGCAGGTCGCCGTCTGCATATCTTCCCAAAGCAGAGTGGCCTTTCATTGCCAAAATTTGATGTGATCATTTGTCATGCAAATACTACATTTCTGGCTGCCAAAGATTGAAAAGACAATGACACCTGGAACCACAGCATATTCACCAGTGGCTCATTATAAAATGAGATCATGTTGGAAAATATGCAGGTGTATCTCCAACAGCTTTATTCAAGAAAATAAAATGATCAGGCCTGGAGCCATGTGTGCTTGGGTTTTTTTTGTGTGTGTGTGTTTTGTTTTGTTTTGCTTTGTTTTTCCTTTTCTTTTTAAATTCCTAGTGGCATATTAGGCTCACATGGGCTGTATTTTCATGCTTTCATTGCCTTATCAATTCTTTTTCATGGAATTAAAAATTGTAGTGGGATGGATTTCTGACCTTACTAGTCCTGTAGAAGACAGCAATTATAAAATGATTTATTCGTACTTATACTGTTGAACTAAATCCTCATATGGTCAATTCAGCTGCAGTGATCTTTCTACTTATTTGAGAGATTGGAAGACTTCTAATAAATCAAATGAGTTTATTCTTATAAACAGTATTTCTTCATCCTTCATTCTTCTATAGGATAAGTACTTTTAATCCACTTTAAACTACTTGGCATTTCATTAGTTTTCTGACTTCAGTTGTCTGTCAATCCCCAAGTAATCCTTCAAATCACACTGATATGCAACATTTTACTTCTCCAGTGGAGTGAGACGATGCTTGCCAAAAGAACTCTTCTATCGCACCTTGTTGCACAGTTCCCATGAGCAAGGCTCATTTGCTTGGGGCTGTTCTCTGTTAGTTCAGAAGGCCTACCGTATCCTTGCAAGTCTCTGTGAGCCTTCAGACTGCCAAAACTTCATATTGGTTTGTATCTTCTCAGGTCAAGGAAAGGAAAAAGTAGCCAGAAAAAAAGTATAAAATGCTCTGATATTGCAACTTTTGGAGGACCTCTGATACATTTCACAGCTAAGTAAAACTTTTCTTTCAGTTTTAACAGTCTCTTCTCTTTCAGATACTGAGATGTAAATCCAGGGCAGCTAGTTTAGGTTCTAGTAGAAGTCAACATTTTTCCTAGTATTTTTGGATTTTGTTAATATATAAAAACTTCATCCCTAGCCCCTTCTTCCTTTAGCATAAAGGAAATGCTCCTTACTCTTTTGAAACTATGTTTCACTTGAGCCATGCTACAATTTTGCAACTTCTATCTAAAATCTAACATCAATTCATAAAACTGATAAATATTTATAGAATTTCCATTTTTGGTTAAACATTTTAAACATTTTTGATTATTTATAAAGCCTTATGCATCCTTTTTTATTTGCTGAAATAAGATTGTTCTACATGGTAGTTTAAAAAAATACTGAGAATTCATTGGATTACTTTTTAGCAGGGAAAAAAGGAAAAAGAAAGAAAGGTGGATACAACAATGAAGTAAATGTGTCCTCAATATTACATCTTAGTTCAAGTACAGTTTTTGCCATTTTCTTCTTTTGAACTTCCCAATCTCACCAAGAACAGGGAACCACAAATCACAACTACATTTTCTGAACAAAGTCTCACAACAATGTCATCAAATCTCTAACACATCCCATGCACACTGCGAGCTAAGAGCCTCAACTTGCAGATCTGTTTTCAAATAATAGCCTCAGATGGTCATCTGGCATTTTACTTCATTACATGAGTATGTATCACACCTACTGAACTGGCTTTTGTAATAGCTGCTAGAGATTTGGGATAAAAAGTGAAAAAATGTGCATAACTAGGTATTAGAGTCATTTTATCAACCTCTGCTTTATTAGTATAGCACATTTTAGGAAGCTGTACAGGAGGACTAATCTAACATGGGGAAAATTAGAATTTTCTTTTTATAGCACATGTATTTAGAATCTATTGAGGAAACAATTGGTCACTGTCTCCATTCTTGCCATCATTATGATAACTCATTAAAAATATTTAAATATTTAAAATGTCATTTTCTTGTAAATAAAATTTAAATTTCACTTATTGTGTTTTCCTCTCTCTCCTTTATTTCTTAAACAGTTGTTGGGGTCCACTAATTCACAGTGTCTGGTTTTGTGTATTTTCCTGTGGGATAAATGAAAGGATTAGGATTACTGGTACCACCAATCTGAGACTTCCTATTGACTCTTTTTAGCATAAGATCACCTATGCCTTCATGAGTTATTTTAGGATTATACTCAAGGTCAAGATACTTCTCCAAAATTAATATAATCTGCTACTTAGAAAAGTCTTTGAACCACTCCCTGATGAGTCTCCTGTGTTTTCTACTCTAATCCCTTCCTTGGCTGAAAAAATAGATACTGACTGCCCAGAGACAGGTTTTGTCTTAGCCACCAGAATCTCTGAACTCTGCAGCGGGTTTTGACCTTCCTGGAACCCTAAAATCATACCACTTACCTCATTTATTTAAACCTTCACAATGCACTCATTTAGGAGATTGGGAATCTAGGCCAGGTCTCTGATAACCAGTGATGAGAGTTAGTTTGTAGATATTGGTATGAAAGCAAAAGAACAGTAAAAAAGAAAAATCTGTGTTTTGACTTTAAAATACAAAAAGCAAACTTTTTAATGAATCAGATGCCAATTGAGTGCTTATTTCTTATGAGGTTCTTCTTTGTTTTGTCTTTTTTTGAATTAATTTCACATCAGATATTTCTTAACTCATTACATTACTATGAAAGCCTTCAAAACTATGTTATACAAATACAGCTTTTATCTTTTTATTTAAAAATTTGAAAATATTATCAATTCCACACCTATCACATAAGTAACTATTAAAAAATTAGAGAGAAATCTGAAGATTTCACAAAACTATAGGAATACAAAAAAAATCATAAATCTATTCCCTTTTGTTGTGAAGGGATTGAACTGTACAAATCTCTATTAAACTTCACAGAAAAAAATTCTTTTCACAAAAATATTTAAGAAAATCAGAATGAAAATCATATTCTAGTGCTTCCTATATGGAGTCTGCAGTGAATTAGAGACCTAGGAGTCTTTAAAGCTATTACTTTTGGCATGAACTATTCTGTAAGAAAAAAGATAAATCTCTAAAGCTTTTATTTTATCATTTAGATTGCCTAAACTTCCAGAAGAGTAAATAGTTATTTTTGGATTATGGAAGTAGAAACAGGGTTAAATGCACACATTCTTTGTTCCATTTCATTTTCCTACCTAGAGGTATCATTCTCAAAATAATCTAGTTAATGGTATACTACTGGTAGATCACCCCCTAAAAATGTTGAGGAAATACATTTGCAGAGAAAATCTGGAAATAGTAAATATTATAAGAACAGCAATTCATTTTTAGATAGTACTTTACAATTTACAGGCCATTTTCTGATTTTTAATCTTGCATTTTCAAAATAACTTTCCAAAGTGCATATTAACATTTTGACTTTACAGATCAAAATAAAGCTCAAAGAAGGTGCGACTGGAGTTCATGCTGGTGTCTTCTTTTTGTACCGCTCTCTTCTCAGAAAACTGCAATCATCCTACAAAGGCAATCACTTCTGTTTCCTTTACAGTGTATTATATTCCTACATATGTACTATTGGTTTAATTTGGTCTCATTGAGTGTAGTTGGTAGATTAGCTCATCATATTTTTCTCCTACAATCAAATCTTGCCATTAAGGCTCTGATTTTTGAATCTTTGTTACTTTCAAATGTTTGCCACAGTGTTGGTACAAATACGTTAAATTAATGTATTTTTAAAAATCCATTTGACATTTTAGCAATAAAAGTGCTAGACAAGCCAAAACTACACTATGAACATAAACAAAAAGAAATATCCTTTTATTTGTCTTTTGAGGAATAATTTTAACAACTGTAGAATTAATTTTGAGATTATATAAAATTGTCTAAGCCACTGCTGTGTAGCTGGGATTAAAGTAATAGCAGCATAGTAAATTTACAAAAACTGAAAATAAATGTGCATCTGCATCACAACATATGCAAGCAACGTGTAAAGGATGATATGAAAACACTGAAAAGCAGCAGGAAACTTCCCAGACTTTGTAGCAACACCTTTGATTTTCTGAGCTCAATTTTACCAATATTGTTCCTACAATATGCATCCAGGTGCAAGATATATTCCCAACTTAATAAATATGAATATACTGCATCATTTTATATTTCAAAAATTTGTACAGATTTTTTAAATCACCTGAGCATCTGTGTTACTATTTTAAATTATTAGCAAGTTAATAATGATAAACTAGTAACTTTAATGATCCATGAATGATTTTTAACAAGATATGGAAAGTAGCACCACACTGAAACTGAGCTAAGGGAAGCTTACAGCCAGGTGAATATCCTCATATATGCCAAATAAAGGACCATCCACAGAATGTCTGTGGCAATATAGTAATGAGAAAAATCTGCGGTCCAACAGAGAACGGTACCAACCAAGAAAATCTGTGGGCGAAGCAGAAGTGAAAATGGAGAGGTTGATTTCATATTAGTTTCCAGCACTGCTATTACTAGAAACAAAGCCAGATTCATTGAAATAGAGCCTTATTTTTAAAATATAGCTTAAATACTGTCATAGGTTGCACCAGGTCTCTCAAAAAATGCTGAAGTCACACTCTCCCACCCCTATTATCATTGTTCATAAAGAGGATCAATGGAGGTATGATTAATTTAGATAAAGTCATATTAGACTACAGTAGATGCCTAATGCAGTGTGATTGCTGTCCTTAAAAGAAGAAAAAAATTTGGGCATCAACACAAATGGAGAAGACAGTAATGTCACTTTTGGCAGTAGAGATTCTAATAATGCATCTACAAACCAAAGAATGTCTAGATCTACTAGTAACTGGAAAAATCAAATAAAGACCATTTTCTTGAGTCTTTGGTGGGAGCATGGTCTTGTCAACATCTTTAATTCAAGTTTCTGTCCCCTAGAATGTGGAAAAAATAAATTTCTATTCTAGCAAGCTATATAGTTTGTGATAACTTTGTATAGGAACCCTGGGAAACTAGTACAGTACAATTAGTGTACTTTCCTGAGTTCTAGAGTAACATAAATCCTCTCTAAAGTAGTTAATTCTCAATTTGCTTTAATGATAATAATGATTGGATTCTGTACTACATAATTTCATTTGTATAGGAAAAAAAAACACCAAAGTTCTTTAATATGACTGTCATAAAGACTAGAAAAATCTAGCTAATAATGATAGTAACACTGGTTTCCAAATGCCTACTGCATGTTTTTTAATATCCTATAAAATTATGGGTGGTAGACAGTATTGTTTTCATTTTATAGAAGGAAAGAAAGCACTAGGTTAGGAATGATCTGAACTTTAAAAAAACTATAATTCACATGAATTTGACACGCACTGTTCTTTCATACTGCTTCATCTCATCTTGTAAATTTATACAATAATTTTTTAAATTTGACTTTTTCTTAATTGAATTGGCTAGATGTTTAGACATTTAAAGTTACATCTTGTTACAAATCAATGGAAAGGAGCTTACCCAAATATCACAAACATTCATATAACATTTCAGTTCTGTCAATCAGCATGATTACCAGGGAACATATTTATCTCTTCTCCTACACACTGACTCTCCATATGTCTACTGCATGTTCTACATCTTCCAAAAATCAAATGATTCTGCATTGTTTTCCAGGGAAGTAGCAGAAAACTGATTAAAATGAGAATGACATAGTCCCCATGTTCCAGTTTGTTTTGCCTCTTAGTAGCTATGTGAACGCGGCAGACGCCCGGCATCCTCATGGCCCAGTTTCCGCATTCATACAATGAAGGTCATCACAAGCACTTCACGATGCAGCCATGGAAGTTAGCTGCTTAGCAGACTGGTGGGCAAATACATGAAGTGTATTATGCTTCCGATAATATGCTTTACTGGAAACTAGGAAAATGCCTTGATTATATGAAAATAGACTACAAAAGTACTGTGAATTATAGCGTATATTATTATTTAAATTACAGTTTTCATCATCAAAGGAATTTCAGAAAGACAAAACCAAAGAAAAGTATTTTCTTTCCTGTATTATTTAAGGTATTTTCTATAAATCAAAACATAAAATAGTTCTGAAAAGCTAATCTTTACAATAAGAATGAATCTGTAAAGGTTCAAATTCAATAAAGAAGAAATATGACTTATTATATAAGCAGATTTTTGTACTAAGCTGCCTCCAACTTTCTGCTGATAAGACACAATAGTCCCATTCAAATCACTTTTATAATACTGATGAAAAAGTAAGAAAATCAAAAAGGTATTTTCTAGGATTTATTTTTATCCTCCTAATGTAGTCTACCCCCATGACTGTATATATCCCTAAAAAAGTGTTAAAAATGATTATATTATTAAGAAAATATTTATATTTTCCCTTTGAAATAACACCATAGAAAGCACTCAAATTAACTACTTATTTATGTATTTATTCATTTTGGCTCTAGGGATCATGCCTCATGCTAAATACACAGTTTAACACTGAGCTATAACTGCTGTCCTTAAATTTGTTAATTCTTAACTTTCGTTTCTGCTGTGAATGTGTTTTTAAACTTGAGTTCTCTTAGAAGCAGAATCAGAAATAGTGACCTTTGGGAAAATGACTCAGAGAAGTAGCATTTTTGGAATAATGAGAAAAAAGAAAGCAAGATATGGTAACAAAAGAAAGCTAACCAAGGAAGTAACATCATCTGGAGACTAGCTTCATCCTGCACCATCAACCGTGTGACACAATTGATCTCATTTTGGGACAGGAGGACAGTGCTTTGTACTGTCAGTAACTGAAAGCTCTACAAGTGAAGGATTAGGAGGTACCTAACCTCCGGTGCAAGGCTCACTTTCCTCCAAAGTCAGTTTTCAAATTTCCAAAGTATACTCTTGATGTTCCCAAAATTTGGAGAAATTGTGCACTAGCTCAAAGGAAAGGTTTGGGAAAGGGCCCCAGTGACACATTTCTACAAGGCCTTGTTACAAGATCTTTCTTTATAGATACCTGCTGTCTTCTGTGTTCAAACCAAGAAACATGGATTTTGATTCTTCAATGTTTTCATTCATATGAATTTTACTTATTCCTATACAAATGTACATCTATGTGTGATTGATATGCATGATAGATATAGCAGCTGTTTATCCTTCTTGATGAGGACCCACTGTGATCTTCTAGAACCACCGCAAACTGCAGTGAGCCAGGTATCCTGCCCATTGCTTCTCTGGGATTCTATCATTCCATTAACACAAAGGAGTGTGTGTGTTCCTAAGGGTGTCTTCTCCAACGAGGACTATCTTACAAAGAACTACCATAATTGATCTTTGTGATGCGCTGCCCTCTTTACAAACATATTTGCTTTCATCTTGGAAATTAATATCTTATAGGTTTCTAGTTTTTTATAGAGGAACCAGTCTAGTGTGCCCAATGGATTTTGTTATCTTTTATAGTAGTATAAAACCAACTTTTCTTTATTTCATTGAATGTGCTTTATTTTATTTCTGAAGATTGCAAATGCTAATAAAATTATATATTACAATTATTTTCTAAACCACTTGGCAGAATATTAAATCCTGTATTATAGAAGGCTATGCCATCATGGTAAAACCATTTTTTTCAACTTATAATTAATTTCCTTTGATCTAACACTCTCAGAATACACTGTTGGGTACATTTTCTTTATTCATGGTGATTCACGTTAACCAGATTTTACAGCACCTTTGGTATATAATTCATAGAAGATCCAGTGCTTTTGTAATCATATTCTGTTTAATGACAAGATAATTAGAAGTACCAAGTACAATAAATAGTATCTTTCTGATGGTCATTTTTTTTATTTCAAACATAAATGTTGTTTACTCAAATTATTATTTTTAACCAAATGTTTTGATTTTCTTTTCCTGTAACTATGCATAATAAGGAGAGTGGGTCCAAACAGATGCTAAGGAAATTGAGGATTGTTTTGTGAGGCATCTACTGCATTTGAGTCTACTGCACATTGTAAAGGTACAATGGATTGCATATTAAGGAGCAAAAGACGGTCAAGTGTTTTAAATTCTCAAGTGTATCTACCTCAATAAAAGAATCTGGTCTCAGCATCCATTCTTCTGTTTTGGTATATGACACTTGTCTACTCTAAGAATCAATTTTCTTTATATATTTTCCACTCTTAAAATTATGTCTTGTGCTTGGTCTTCACCTCTGTCTGACTTTTGAGTATGCAAAATGACAGTTTCCAAAATAGGTACTGAGAAGACTTTCTGACCTTTCTGCCTCACATTGTACATGTGAGTCTATAGTGTCATTTATCAATGATCATGGGATTCCTAGCCCTTTATGACATCTCTAAACCTTTAAAGATAGTTTGCCATCTAGAGAATTCCTTTCTACAGTCAATCTGTTCTAGTTAATTAACAATGTCTTAATGGCTATGTTATACTATTTCAGGTACAGATAAAATTTCCCCTACCTCACTGGAATATGCATTGTCATCCTTCTAGAAATACCCACTTTCAGAATCTGTATCTTATACTCTGCTCCTGAAGATCACATTTGGCATCATCATAGGTCAGGATGCAAAGCAGCAGAACTGTAGATAATAATTATGTTTAAATGATAAAATGAAGAATTCCTTCACAGTGCGAGGGCTCCCTCCTGAGGCAGGCAGGTTTGGGTGGAAGCAGTCTTTGTTCCCCAGAGTTAGTTTGTCATTGTGCCTGGATGTGATATAAACTCAGAGAAAAAATTCCAGGTCTGGTGAGAGTAATACACTTGATCTTGGAGGAAATATGACCCAATGGTCAACAGCTAGAAGAAAGTACACTGGGCTAGTGGAGGAGGTCTTGGGAGTCCATAGGCAGCACCCAAACTTCCATGCTTCTGAAAGTGTTTAAATTAATATTCCTGAAGCATAATGCCCGTGCCCTGATTTGGGACCTTTTCCTTGCTTGTATCTCACTGTGCTCTAAGTCGCTTTTATTCCCTTGTTCTTCCCGACCACTGTGCTTTTACTACATGTTACACTTCTGTTTTCATAAATTTTACTCTGTAGTCACTCATGTAGTACATGAGATTGCATCTTCCTTTAAGAATATTTAACAAATTAAATTCTTTTAGCTGCTTCAAGATTCAATGCTGATAGCCTCTGCCTCCAAATTCTCCTTCCTTGGCTGTTGAGCCAGGGCTCACAACAGCAGTTTTTGCATTTCCTACACCACCTAAAATGAAGCTTCCTTTGTCTGAGGGACAGTTGGTTAAAGCCAACTCTGTGGGCTTTCTTTTCACTCTGTTGGTGATTTCTTTTGATGTGCAAAAACTTTTTAATAAGATGAGATTCCAGTCGTTGATTCTTTGAAGTCTATCCTGTGAAGCTTGGTTTTTGTTCATGAACTCTCTGCCTAACCCTATGCTGTCAAGATTTCTAACTATTTTTGTTTCCAGTAGATTTAGTGTTTCTGTTTTAATATTTAGATTTTTGATCCATTTTGACTTTAGTCTAGTGAATGATTCTGTTTAGAACATATAAAGAATTGAAAAAAGTTCCAATCCAAAAATGGGCATCTGAAATGAATGCACACTTCTCAGATGAAGGAATACAAATGGCAAATAAATATTTGAAAGCATGTTCAGCCTCATTGGTCATTCAACAAATGCAAATTAAAACAACACCGAGATTCCATCTCATCCCAGAAAGAATGAATACCATCAAGAAACAAACCAATAACAAATGCTGACTGGTCTATGGGGAAAAAGGAACATTTTTTTCAGTGTTGGTGGGAGTGTAAACTGGTATAATCATTGTGGAAATTAGTGTGCAGTTTCCTTAAAAACCTAGAATTAGAAATCTCATTTGACCTAGCTATTCCCTTTCTGGGTATTTTCCCAGAAAAATTGAAAACAATCTACCACTATACGTGTGAACCCATGTTTATTGCAGCACAATTTGTAATGGCTAAATTTTGGAAACAACCCAAATGCCCATCAACTGACGAATGGATATAAACGATGATATTGTTATATAATGGAGTACCACTTATCTATAAAGAAGGATAAACTCGAGGCTTTTATAGGCAAGTACATGCAACCACAGATTATACTTATAAGTGAAATAAATCAAACCAACATGTGTGAATGTTTTATTGTCTACCTGGTGTAAGAAACTGAAAAAGTAAAAAAAAATCCAAAATCTATAATACATATTGTGAAAGGGAAAGAAGATGCTCAAAAGGAAAGAACAACTAGGATGGGTGGAAAGGAGAAAAGAAGGAAAGAAAAAGAAAAAAGTATATATATATATATATATATATATATATATATATATATATATATTTACACACACACACTATCTTTTGTAATAGTTAAGATAGCTTACAATAGTTATACCACTGATTTCTTTTTATTAATGGAAATAACATGGATTGTGCTTATATTTTTTGTTTGTTTCTTTGCTTTTTGATTTTTTGTATTGGAGATTAAACTTACAACCTTGTGCTTGCCAGGCAGGCACTATGCTGTTGAGCTATATCACTGGCCTGGCTTGTGCTCAAGTTGTTTGAATTATGCATGCCTAGATCTTGTAATCTGATGAACTACTTTGAAGATAACAGTACACAATATATTAACCATCTTTAATTTCCTATTATCTTATTTTGAAATTCTGTATCACTTTCATTGTTCTTTTCTCTTTAAAATAGAAATAAATGAATAAAATGAAGCTTACCATGTGTTGTCCTTTGAGGACATGTGAAGAGCTACCAACTTATTATATTCTCCATAAGCCTTTTGAGGAAATAAAATGAAAACACAAATTAGGGGGAAAAATCCCTCACAAAATCGTATTAATTAACCAAACACTTCATTCATAAATATTAACTTGCATTAATATTTTCAGAAAAACCAGGAGTAGGAATAGCATCTGAGAAGTCAAATGTCTATTGGATCAATGGTAGAAATACTGGAAGCAGGAGAATCTGCTCAAATGCACGGCTAATGATTCAGATTTTCAGAAGGCAATATGACATTAACCAGTATAAGGGGGACTCATTTTAGACATTTACATTTCAACAGAGGGGCCATATCTGCATCTTTTAAACATACACTATTGACGAAGAATCTGTTATGGAGAATAAGTTATTCAGTTTTGTAATCCATCATCATCAAAATTTCTTTACGTCCTGATCCCCACACCTGCTACCAGAAACTTGAGCATATGTGAAAGAGTTCAAGGACTGCGGGAAGAAGGCAAATTTGTCTGTTCAACCTTATAGTTCAGGATTTCAATATATTACTTGAAGACATTACATTATCTGTACCTACCCTTAAAACAAGCAAAAACAATTCAGTTACATATATGTTTTGTAATTTAAAACAGACTTTTCTTTTCTATATTAGTAAATCTGTAAAAAATATATATAAATGACTTCATGCATCAGATCCGTGAAATTGTATTAACTCAATTGTGCAAAGGTTAATGCAAAGAAATCCTACAATTTCAGAAGATTATAGTCTGAAACTATCGCACAATTGCTTTCAATGCCATGATAAAAATGTAATTCTCTTTTCTTAAAATAAATGATCAGACTTTTAACATCTGGGCACAAGAAAATTCTTTTCTAAGGAATCCCAGAGAAGCCATCAGTAAAATATTATATACTATGCAATTATATTTTTATTTACTCAGCATTTAATAGGATTTGGATAAAACAGTGAAAATATATCTGAAATGTGTGAACCTCAATTTAGCGAATGCTGTATGCTAAATTATGTGTGTGTGTCCATGTCCTATATTGAAACATTATGTCAAAGAGGTATCAGCCTTTTAATTTGTATTTTTACCACTGGTAAGTAGAATATTTTTTGCATATCATATTCTAAAATCTACTCTCTTTATTATATAAGTAAAGTCATCCTCATCCTCAAAATTTAGCTCCAACATCTTCCTAGTGAAATTTTCTTTGTTCCTACCAACTCTCTGAATCACATGAGATTCATCATTTTTTTATTTTAGTAATGGAGATTGAACTACAGAGGATCTTCACACTGAACTAATACCCACTCCCATTTATTAATGTTTGTTTTCAGACTGGGTTTTGCTAAATCACCAATCTTTCCAACCTAGGCTCAACTCACAGTCCTCTTACCTCATCCTCCCATAGTGCTGGAATTACAGGCATAAACCATCACACCCAGTTCATCATATTTTTATTGACTTCATCCCTTTGTATTTTGTTTATCATAACACCAATCATATTATGTTTCAAATAGCATTTACTGACTTGGAATTTACTAACTGGTAATCTTCCTGAGACTGAGTATCCTTGCTTAATAGTATTTGTTTTACTAGCACTTTGCACAGTTCAAAGTATATAGTAGAAAGTGAGTGTTTAACAGTTATTTTTTAAATAAAAGAGCAAATGAATAGATTCTGTAAAAAAAAAAACTGATTGAGGAGTATCCGTCATGATCTCTAATGCTTAATTTCCAATCTTCAAATGTGGGCAACACTCAGAAAGGCAATGCCTCACGGCTATAGCAGTACATCTATGACATATTCTTTTGTGTGTGTGTGTGTCATGGTGATGTCAGTTTTGAAAGCCCTAAATTTTCTTTAGTATCTTCTCAGAATTCCCATTTGAGAAAATCCAAGTACTGATCACTTGAAAAAAATCATCATAATCCCTGATTCTTGAAGGTATAAATAAAGGGAATGAGTAAATATATTGTCTTCCTTAGGATTTAAAGTCTCTCAGTAAATCACCAGTTACGCTCGGATTGATGGTTCTTTCTGAAGAAAGCTCAGTAGCCACCCTTGCCAACTTTACCCTTCTCAGTTTTCAAATCAAAAAGTTTGTTTTAAATGGTGGTGAGCTAATTAAAAACGCTTGATGTAAGTTTTTGTCTCATTTTTATACTCTTGAATTAGTTCTTAATATCAGTTTTTCAAAATGTCACTGATTTCAAGCATCACAGATCTTGCATTTAACTTTCTCATTTGCTTAAAAGTCTGCAGTATCAGAAAATATGAGTGCCCAAGGATGTTGTATAGAATTATCTGTTTGAAACATTATCTTTATAGTAAATCAGCTTTTAGCTACTTCAGACTAAACACTGGTTTTGCACTAGGGTTGATCTCTAAAATAACCTGGTAAATTGTTGTTAGTAGGTTTCTGTTGCTCTGCAATTGTCAACACATTGAATTCTTCAAATAAAAAAGGTTTCTTCCCAAGTCTGTGATGTAAAAATTAGAAGTCCTGGGAGTTTATATTTTTATGTTAAAGGTATGGTTTATCCTCAAAATCATGTTCATTGCAAATGTTTTCTTGGCAATTTACTTGTCATAAATGTCTATTGTGCTGACAAACTCAGCTGGCAATAGTGTATGTTTATTCTCACATGATTATAAATTTGTGGAGAGATGCAGTGACAATAAAGGTAAAAATATTATGACTCATAAAATTCCAGATGGTGAGATTTGTTTTGGAAGTAATTCCATATTCCAAGGTATGAACTAAATTCAAAGTTCAGAAAGAAAAATACATTATGATTTTATCATACTGTGAGAATGTTACTGAGAATATCAACATATCCAAAGACTCACAGAAAAATGTGGCTTTTATGTATGTAAAATTGTTAGAAAAATATGAGTTGACAAAAGTAAGTCAAAATGAGAAAGAAATTTTATTTCTTAACTGTTTATTGTAGGACTCATTAAAAGAGAGAAAGAGTGAGGAATTTTGAAAATAGAATAGTTTGAATATATACTGACTGATGTAGTTATAGAAGTAAGATGAAGAAAGGAACAAATAACCAGTATCAATATCACATTTAAAAATCTGAAATGTTATATCTATACATATGCAAAAGGACATAGGTCTGATTATTTGATGATACATAAATAACATCTTATGCACATATGTATATGATGCATATTTAATATGCACATGTACAAATATAAAACTATGAGAAGACATTAAGACACAAAAATATACAGAATTGCCAATGAAATAACTCAGTAGTGTAGCACTTACCTGCAAATGCAAGGTCCTTAGTTCAATTCTCCCCCACTCGCAAATAAGAATAGAAAATACAAAGAACCTTTGATGAAGTTGACAATTTGATAATGAAATATAATCTTTGCGGAAGTTATCTTTTTATAACTTTTTCCTGAAGCCAAGACCTAGTTGATGCCAATGACAAAATTTTGAAAGATATTCAGTCATTTTGTTTAGAAATCAGAAGTCACAGCTTGATATGATCACAACACGTAGAAAGTAAACTGAAAAAATGATTAAAAAAGGACAGAAAGAGTCAAGAGGGAGTCTTAAATTCTGCGTTTAAACTCTGTCCAAATTGTTGGCTGAATGTGAATTACTCCAGTACAAGTTACATAACTGTTGATCACCATTTAGGACATAGACTTTTTAAGAAACAAAGCAGAATCTTAACTATGGTGATAAAGACAAACAAGTTGAACAATTTACACTACCTGATTTCAAGACTCTCGATGGTATGGTAATTGGTTCACCTAGAAATGATATAAAAATAAACAGACCAATAGAACAGAATACATATTTCAGAAGAAGGTCTGTATTAATAGGATCATTTGATTTTCCGTAAAAGGCAAAACATAGATGTCCAAAACAATTTAATTTGGAAAGTGAAGTTTCAGAGGCAGGGGTAGATGTAAGAGAGTGGGAGAATCTTCCGTAATTGAATATCCATTTGGACAAAACTTGATTCTAACCTTGTATAAAATAATTTCAGATTGACATCTATATAAACATATGCTGTCAAGTGTTGGGGACCACAAATTCAGTGTCTGGTTTTGCATATTTTCCTGTGGGCTGACAGAAAGGATCAGGATTATTGGTACCACCCATCTGAGATTTCCCAATGACTCTTCTTAGTGTAAAATCATCTATGCCTTTGTGAGTCATCTCAGGATTATACTCAAGGTCAAAATACTTCTCTCAAGTTAACATAATGTGCTACTTAGAAAAATCTTTGAACCACTCCCGAGATCCTGCTGAGTTTCCTGTGTTTTCCACTCTAATCCCTTTCTTGACTGAAAAAATAAATATGGGCAGCCCAGAGACAGGTCTTGTTTTAGCCCTCAGTCTCGAACTCTGTAGAAGGATTTTGATCCTCCTGGAGCCCTAAAGTCATGCCACTTGTCTCATTTATTTTAAGACTTCGCTGTACACTTGTTCGGGAGATCTAGGATCTAGGCAAGGTCCCCGATAGTCAAGTAATTCCAAGTTTCTTTTTGACTTAATATTTCACCATCTGATATACTAAGTAATTCACTTATAATGAATTGTTAATGTGTATCTGTGTGTGTGTGTGTGTTTCATGTAGGGGATTGACCTGAAACCCTTGCACATGCTCAACAGTGCTGCACCACCACACCACATCCCCAGGATGAATTAGAGCTTTTGGTGGTTTGAAATATTCTCTATTTTGCAGACATCTGTGTTTAAAATGGATGAATCCTGTTCAAAAATCATATAATGGACTGAAGACTCAGTAAACAACGTTTCTCTGTCACAGAGAAATGGTGGAGCTCAGCAGCACGTGGTACACAAGGGGTTGGGATGAGTATCAAGACACAGGTGCAGGGGTGGTGACAAGATAGGCCAGGACAGCTCACTCCATAGTCCGGGCCTAACGACATAACTCAGGCCACTTTGCAGACTCTGAACCTGGAAAATGTAGCTGCACCCGAAAATTTTTCCTCCCGTTTAATTTGCTAATTTCCTATTACTGCTGTCTAGGCTATGCATTGCAGAAAGATATTATTTTATTTATGTTTGTTCTTTTCTACATAAAACCATATATATCATGCTCAATAATATGCATTGATAGTACCTTAGGATATTTGCCTTGGAGATAACAGAGACCACTATATGATTAAGTGTTTCTCATCAAATTCACTAAAGAGTTATAAATCTTCCACATTAACCAACAAAACTAAATTTTCACATATTAATACTAATACTCATTGCTATTTATTATGTATTTTTATAGTATCAGGGATCATGTAAGATACAATACTAATATCCATAATCATATAGTTTTATAATGCTCCATAAATAGCATTACATTAATAATTTTGAGCTTCTAGTAGCTAAATAACTTGCCTATAATCATACAAGCAAGTTGAGCAACATGAACTTAATCCAGGTATATGTGAAATAAAATCCAATTTTCTGCTCATTCTTGAACGTTGCTATTGCTCAAACCTAGAATGTCCCCTGAAAATCTCGTATGTTCAGACATGGGCCTTCTGGGACATGACTAGACCATGGGGGCATACACTCATCAGTTGATTGATCCATTGATGAGTTCTTGACTAAAATCCGATACTAGAAGATAGGGTTGTCTGGAAGAGGTGTGTCACTGGGGGTGCATCTTGGAAGATGTATCTTCCTCTCCAGTTTTTCCCTTCTCTCGCTACTTCCTAAATGCTATGAAGTAAACAGTTTTTCTCCACCATGCTCTTCCACCGTGCTTCCTTGGAGTCAGCCAACTATGGACTGAACATTCTGAAAACAGTGTAATTAAACCTTTAAGTTATGAGTGTTAAATGTTTTGTTTCAGTGATGGGACACAAATAATAAGATCTATCATATATATTATACTTAAATACAACAAGTGAACATATGAAATCATAAGACATTTTCTTTTCTTTTTCTTTTTAATTAATTTTAAAACATATGTGTAGTTCATAATGTTTCCATTTATTGTGAGAGGTTGGTACATGTATGTAACACATCTTAATTCCTTTTTTCATTTCCATTCCTTTCCTTTACCTCCACCCTCTACTCATTTCTTGAGCTCCTTCTCCTTCTTTTTTTGTAAATATTTGCAGTATGTAATGTTTATATTCCTGTGTGGAGTTGGGATATGTGCATAACACCTCCTGATTCTTTTTTTTATCCCTTATTCCTTCCTTCCCTTCCTCCCTTCCTCCATCTCTTGGTCCCCTTTCCTGATGAGGATGGTCTAGCTCCTGACTTTCCATTATCTTGCTCTTTATTTTTACTCTGGGTTTCTCATATAAGATAAAAATATAATTTGTAAACTTGAGTGTCTGATTTCTTTCATTTACCACTATGGTCTGAATATTCATTCTTTTTTCCTATGTATGACTCAAGGTTGTCCTTATTTAAGGCAGAGTAGTACTCCTTGATATATAAGCACATTTTCTCTATCCATTCATCTGTTGGCAGGCACATGGCCTGTTTCCAAGATTTAGCTATATAAATTGCACTGCTGTCCACATGAGTATGCATGTGTCACTGTGATATGATGACTTTAACTCTTTTAGAAAGATACCTAGAAGAAGAATAGCTGAGTCAAATGAGATTTCTAGTTTTAGTTTTTGAAGAATTTCCATACAGATTTCTATTGTATCAGCTTGCTTTCCTGCCAAATTCATAAAAGAATGTCTTTCCCCCATCACCTCTCCAGCATAAAGTACTTTGAAAAAGGAATCAACAGAATATTGGGAAATGTAAAGATAGCCCTTGCTCCTGGATAGGTAGAACCAATATAGACAAAATGATCATGCTTCCAAGATTGCTACAAAGATTTAATGCAATTCTGATCAAACTTCCAACAACATTCTTCACAGAACTGGAGAAAACATTCCTAAAATTCACATGGAAGTAGACAACAGCCAGAATAGAAAAAGTAATCCTGGTAAAAACAGCAAAGTGAGAGGCATGACAATCCCAGGCTGAAGTTATGCTACCAAGATAGTAGGATAAAGGCAGCATGATATTGTCACAAAACAGACATAAGACTCAGTGGAGAAGAATGGAGGGTCCAAAAACAACTCCAAGTACATGCAACTATACAATCTTTGATAAAGACACCAAAAACACACTGGAGGACAGATACCGTTTTAATGAACAGTGTTGGAGAAACCAAGTTATCTACATGCAGAAGATTAAATCTAGATTCATATCTCTTACCATGCACTAATCTAAAATCAAAATGGATCAAATAAATAAATGTTAAAACAGATAAACATAGTTTGTTGGAAGACAAGACAGTCAAAACTCTTGAATACTAAGTTTAAGCAAGAACTTTCTGAATAGAGTACCAGATGCAGAGAAAATAGTTCTGAGAATCAATAAATGGGATTATATTAAATTTAAAAACTTATGAAAAAGAAGAAAAAATGAACAGAACAAAAAGCCAGCCTATAGAATGCAAAATTTTGTCAATTCCTCTGACAGAGAACCCATATATAGAATATATGAAGAACTCAGAAAAATTAAACTCCCAAATTAAAATATGCTTAAGTTCATTGAACAGATACATCACAGAAGACATACAAATGACCAATGACTACATGAAGAAATGCTCAGCATCATTAGCCACCTGAGAAATGCAAGTAAAGACATCAATATTCTATCTTACACAAGAAATAATGGCCATCATATAGAAGACACTTTATTTTTAATTCAAAAGTATATCTAAAATATCATTAAAGTGATAGGATATGCTGGACTTAATTCAACCTGAAAAAATGCCTTCTCTATCAATATCACACTAAGGGAAAAATTGACTAATAATGCTAAATCTGAGAAAATAAGTACATTTCTCAAGAAAGGTGCTATCTCCAATAACAGTATTATTAAACTTATTGAACATGTAAATATTTTTTCATTTGATGAACAATTATAACCATGAAATTCCACGGAAACATGGTTTGTTTTACTGACTTGAGTTAAAAATTTAGTCAATAATACATAATCAGTTTTAGAACATTTTTATTTCAGAAAAAGACAAAGAACATATCTGTAAAAAGTTGACCATGTCAGCAATGAAGTAATAACTTAATATTATAAAAGTAAAAATGGTCAGTCTTGGCTCCCAGGGTCTCCAGAACTAAATAATTATCTGTCATTTGCCATGTTTTACAGGAGAACAGCCAAAAGTAGGGTAAAGGAGCAGATGCTCTGAGGGATGAGATAGAGAATAAAGGTATGAGAAGTTTCTAGCTAGAGATCACAAACATATATCAGTAAACTCAAGGAGTTTAAAAATTATTTTTTCTTCTAATCAAAAGAAAAAACTCAAAGTAATAATCCTGCCTAGGAAAAAAACAGTTTTGCAACCATTTTTTCCATTAAAAAATGAGATGGATTAATTCATTGTAGGAGGTTAACTTATTCATAACAGAATGTTTAACAGCTTTCAAGACTCCTAGCCATTATATCTCAATGGTACCTTCCCTTGTTACCTTGAATTATAACAACTAAAAATGTTCCCAGACATCGATGAGCAAACCCAGTTACTGTTAAACCTGATTTTGTCAACTTTATTGCATTGAAAAAAAAGGACTAGTAGATTAGTACAGGACGTTAGGCACTAGATAAGGTCTTTAGTCCATTTTTCTCCAAAATCGTTTCTCTTTTCTGCTTTTTTGACTGCCATGAACTAAACAGCTTTGCTCTACCACACACTCAAACTAAGAGATTTCTGCCTTGATCCTGTTGACTATGTACTGAATCTCCTGAAAAATGTAAGCTTAATTAAACCTTTCTTCATTTAAATTGTGGCTGCCAGGTGCTATGTATCAGCAATGGGAAAGCTAATACATCCCTGTTGGGACCCCTTCTCCTTGAGAAAAACTAATTTAATATGTTGAATTGTCTTTTTAAATTTCAGGTTGTTTGGAATGAAATCTCATTCTGATTATTAAAGAGAACTTAAATACATCTCATCAAAACCCCTGGCAGGATATTGAGTTTTGTTTGTCAGTTTAAACTAACATTGTTGGTAACTTGTGACAGAAATTGTCATATTTTTATTTTAGGATTTCACATTAATTTGATAATTTGTTGGAATTATACCAAGCACTATTATCTCTAGATTTGTGTTATCTATCCTCCAAGCTGACAACTTTAGTAGATCTCTTATTGATTGTTATTCCATTGAAATAGGTTACAAAATATGTTTTTCTAAAATAATTTTAATATGTTAGCTCAATATCTGAAATAAAGGTAAGACATACAACTTTAATAAAGCAACTTACTGTCATCCAAATAAATTTTGCTATCTTATATGGAAATTAAAGTTTATAGGTCTGAATCCTTGGTGATGCATTAGAAAGGAAATGTCTACTGAAATTTATTCATTAGTGTAGTTTTCAACAAAAATTTAAAGAAAAGTCTCTGTGTATAATGCATTACTTTTCAGGTTATGAAAAAGGACTAGCTAGACAAAATCCCTCATGGAGTTTGTCATAGTCAAAGGAGCAAATAGTAAACACATAAACAGTCACAGAAGATACGTAATATACATTAATTACTTGTTAGTTGTAAATCAGGGTATCGGAAGAAAAGCTAACCTGGAATTATCAAGAAAACATTTTATCAGAATTCCAAATAAAGTAATCAAATGGGCTTTGTAGGAAACTAGGAGAAAAACTCCTAAGAGAAAAAAGGAAATAAAATGAAAAAACCTGAAGTCAGAATCAGGTTATGCAGATCAGCCAAAAATTAGTATGGGTAAATGAATGCAGGAAGCCAAAAATATATGAGAGAGCAGGTTAGAATTGTAGAGTGAGTAGGGTCTTGTAGAGTTTTAGATGAGACCAAATTTGGCTTTTACTCTGAGTAGATAGGAAAACAAAGAACTAAGGAGTTTTCTGACATGATGTGCATTTAATAAATTATCAGTCTGGCTGCTGTGTGGAAATTCATCAGAAAGTGGAAAAGATCTGAAATAGAGTTGTTGCAAAGTTATTGTTCAGTCTAGGAAAGACAGGGATGTTTTGAAAAAGCAGAAACATTAGCGATAATAACAAATGAACAGATTAAGAAAATATTTTAAAGATGAAATAAACAAGAGTTGCTGAGGAATTTAACACATTCTATAATCTAAAATATTCAAAAACATTTTAGAGTATTAGTTTCATTTTTTAAAATGAGGGAGATAAGAAGAAACAGTTTGTGGAGTAGGAGTGCAAGAGGAAACTCAAATTTCTATGTAGATTTGTTACATTTTACATCACATTTAAACACTAAACCAGTACAATTTTATATAAAGAATCTATCTTTTTCTCTCAATTTTTAGTTCCTTCTTTTAACTTGTCTTTTTCTTGTAATACTAAAATGTTATAACCATCTTCCTATTCATCTAATGTCGTTACTTTCTTGTCTTGTGAATGGGCCATAGACAATATAGAAGACATATATGTATGTCTATAGCAATGACTTTTTAAATTTAAATAAATAAATTTAAATACAGTTATAAAATAAAATATGGGATAAAAAATAAAGATAACATCTACAAAATTACATACATATTGAGCAGTAAAAAATAAACAAGTATGGCCCAGAGATATAGCTCAGTGGCACAGTGCCTGCCTGGCAAATGCCATGTCCTGAGTTTGATTCCCAGAACCAATAAATAAACAAACAAATAAATAAATAATATTATTCTAAGCTTAAGTAGCCAAAAAAAGCTAGCCTATACAAAAGCAATGCATAAATAAGTCAAATTGCAGAGGGCTGCATTCTTCTGGCAACACTAAATACAAAAATTTTAAACACAAACACATTTTACATTTGTAAAATTTTACTAATCTTTCTATGCTGCATGTGCAAACTGTGGAACAGTGTGAAGGTTAGATGATAAAAACGAAGATTTTTTGTTGAATGTGTAAAAAACAATAAATCTAAGTCTGAGGGTTATGTTAGTCAACTTTCCATTACTAGCAAAATTTTTGAGACAAATCACTTTTAAAAAGAAGGAAGGTTAACTTTGACTCTCGGTTTTGAAGGTTTCAGTCCATATTCAGTTGGCCCTGTTGCTATTGGACTTGTGGTGATGCAGCACCTTATGGTATGTTCAGATGGTAGAGCAAGATGCCACCTTATGATGACAGACAATGAAGAAGGATGAGGGAAGAAATCAAAATCTCTTGCCCTTTTCATTACAGTTTGAATTCCTTCCTAGTAGCACCAAACTGGGCATTAGGACTTTAACACACAGGCATTTGATGGTATTAAAAATTCAAAGTCTAGCTTTTTTGCCTCTTTACTAATATCTGTCTTACAATGTAAAATGCATTTAGTCTATTTCCAAGAATTTCTAAAGTCTTTACTTTCCCTTCTTTGTTGAGCCAAATTCCCAAATCTCCACTGAGACTCCAAGCAAACTTAATTGTGAAACTCTTTAAAAATCAAAAGGACAAATTACATATTTCCAAGATACAACATCACAAGGTAAAGATTCTCATTTAAAAAAGGAATAAGAAAATAGCATAGAGGAATTGATCAAAGTAAAACCAAAACCCATCAGGTCAAATGTTAAATCTTATTCTCCATGACTAGGAATCGTGGCACAATGTGATAGGATGTTGGCTCTAAAGGCTCCAGCAGTCCTGGTCCTAAGGTTTTACCACTTACAGCTGACATGGCCATTCTTTGCACTGCCTTTGCTTATGATCTGCACCTTCCCTCAGTGGGTATTCCTTCTTCCTGGAATCTCTGTCTTTTCAAGAATTTCCATTATGCCTTCAGATTCACTTTTACAGTTGTACATATTGCCCTGTCATGAACCAAACAATGGAAAATTTAATTTTGTCACACATTGCATGGACTCACAGGATTTCCTGTGAAACCTCAGTGGAATCTTCCATGACCCCATAACTCCTGAATTCTCTATGTCTTCATATATCATCTTCATATGGACAATAGCTGCAGTTGATATAAGTGATGCCTAGAACTATTTGAAATATAGCTATAGCTTGAGCTATTTTAGCTATATCTCAAACTGAGTCCCTTGACATCTAAGAATAGGAAATAAGTCCTAAGGATCTGTCTTCTGAAGGAAGGTGCTTGAAATGAGTTTATAAATTTATGTGTTTGAACCTACAATGAGCGGTCTTGCAGTTTACTCTCCACATTTCTTTCATACTGGTCTTTTAACTCCTCATGGAAATCATCTGTTAAACTATGTTTATATAATTTTCAGCATTCTTTAGCCTCCTCACACTCTTCCAAACTCACAATCTAACTTCAAAAACTTCTCCACATCATATCAAATATATTTATAGCAACAACCCTCCTTCTCGATACCAATTTTGTATACTAGTCAGCTTTTGAATACTTTAACAAAATATCTGTGAAAAGCTATTTAAATAGAGGAAAAGTTTATTTTGGTTCAGTTTGTAGGGTTTCAGTGTGTAGTCATTTGGGCCTATTATTCTTGGTCCTTTGGTGAGCAGTGCATCATGGTAGGAGCATGTGGCAGAGGAAATTAGTCACTTCCTGAAGACTAGGAAGCAAAAGAACAAAAGAAAGATACTAGCATCCCACAATATCATTCAAGGTCATATCCTCACTGACCTAGATCTTCCTACTAGGCTGCATCTCTTAAAGTTCTCAACACTCTCCAATAGTTCCACGCTGGGAACCAAAACTTTAACGTAAGATCTCTAAGCTATGTTTTTCCATAGGATTCTATGTTTTGAGATAGGATCTTGGTATGCAGTTCAGACTAGCCTTAAACTCTCTATGTAGTCCAGGTTGGTCTTCAACTCATGGTGATTCTGAGGCTTTTTAAAAACAAGTTTGAAAGTAGTTTAACCATATAGAAAATTTTTGCAGGCAAAAATAGGAGGAGCTGCATGGAGAGGAGAAAAGGAAACAGAAAGATATTAGCATGATGGATTATTCCATCAGGGGTCAATCCTTGTTTATATGTTACTCTGAATTCTTTTTAACAAAACATTATGGAGAGTTTGAGGCAATTATTTTCTGAATAGAAAATATTTTCTGTCTTTCATGCTCAAGCAGCAAAAAATATAGATTAGACAAAGATCACAATAGGGCAGATTAGTAAATTTTATGGTAGAGTAAACAGCAAAGTAATTTTATTATTTCATGATGTTAAAAGAAATGTTAATGACTTATGGGGTTTAGTGATAGGACAAAGTCTCTTTTACCTCGAGGTCATTTGATAATTTTAAAAGACTTGTGAAGGCAGAAAATGTTTTATGTTGTTTTGTGTTTCTGTGACAGCGGGATTGTGGAAAAATGAATATAAACAGTCTTCATGAATAAAAATAATGATGAATTAATTTGAAAGAACAGTTCATATTCATATCTAAAGATAGAGATTGGAAATTCTTTTTTATAGCAATTTTAAAAATGAAAATAAAATCTTTTAAATTCTGAAATATTTTTTGATATTTAACTCTGAAAATCATTAACAGATAAGCCATAGCCAATCAAAACTTTAAAAAGTATTATTAAGTAAACTACATTAAAGTTTGCAAATAAATGATAAACTCATAAAAATTACAACAAGAAAATTTCTCACACCTAAGATCCAAAAAACATCCAATGTACTTTATTTTTTAATAACTGATCTTAAATTGTAATTCTTATCCTTTTAAATAGAAGATGAAATGTAAGATAATTCAGATCACAAGAAAGTGAACCGATGAAATTTTGTTTACACTGAATCCAGAGCTTTGTTTTTGGTTTTGTTTCATTGAGCATTTGGGTTGAAACTAAGATCTGCAGGGTCATTTGCCACATATGGGGCTATGCTGGTGTTAATGATAATGGTGTGTATGAGGTGGTCAGTGGTTTTGTACATTAGGTATCACTGTTCACCTCTTTTTAAATGCTTTTAAAAATTCTTGCTGAACCCAGATGGTCAGCATCTAAATGCTTAAGAATCTGCAGACACACTTAGACTTGCCATCTTTTCTTGGAATGATCAGGTCTTCCTCACCAAGAGTGTGAAACTCTTCAGAGATTAGTTTTTTCCTTGGACACATTAAAACTCTTACAGAAAGGCAAATGATCTCCTCTTTCTTCCTAGAAAGTTTAAATCCAGCAACTGACATGTGAGTATAAGTTTTTCTGGTGTGCAATGGTAATCCCACATTTCCTGGAAAATTTCCCCATCCCCGGTGATTTCCTATTCGTACAACTAAATCCCTGGTATAACTGATTATTAACACAACATGAGACTGTCTCAGTCTTTTTCCCCCATCCCCTGGCTTTTCAGTGTGCATGTTATTATCCTCATTTCCAAAATTCTATAAAACTCCCTTGGCAACAGTAAGGAGTAGAGTACATATTTTGAGCTGCTGAAGGCCCTTATGAAGATGATTGAATTTGTATTTTAGTCTCAGTGGCTTAAAGCAGAGATTTTATCATATTGCATCAAATTTTAGTCATGGATTCAACTTTTCTGGGCAGTTTTTCTACTCAACACAATATGAATGTTGTTTTTACTTTACAATAAGGCTCCAATGGAAGGTTCAGAACAGCTTTAGCGCTATACTAAATACCTTGGCAAGGGTTGTGAGAATTCATCTATCAGTTGAGCTCCTTTCTTTCTGTATATAGACTTAGACACACACCATATGCTTTCTTTCATAGTAGGTGGAGTTCTTATGGGAAACTATTTTTGTATCTGTGGAAGATTTTTTAAAAGAATCTTTTTAGATTCTTTTAAAGTACATTACAAATATTTGAACATTTTAGAAATATATTCTATTTGATACGTCAATTAATTTTGGTTTCTTCCTTCTGTGCTCAGTCAGTTGAATTTCAACATTTTGAAGTTTACTGAGATTTGTTTTGTTGCTCAGAATATAGTCCATTCACAGATCAAATACAGTACACACAAATGCAAGTGATCACATATTATGAAATTGTTGTGTGTAGTCTTTTATGTTAGCTAGTTATACAACTAAGTGTGTGCTACTTTTTCCAAGGTGAGTTAAATTTATGATGCTTCTTATTTTTCCCTTAGATTCATTTATTTTGTCATATATATATATGCATGTATATTTTAATTTGTTAGGAATGTATAAATTAGTATTTTTATGACTTACTCTTGACTTGAAACTTTTATAACTATGAAACTTTTCTCAAATTCTCATTATATTTCTTAAAGTTTCATTTGTCTCATATTAATATGACCATACCAAACATGTGTTTAAATGGTATAAATTTAAATTTTATTTGTATAATTTCTAGATAAATAGCATAATTTAGGAGTATTCATAAATAGCATTGACAATGTGAGATAGGTATGTCATAAATATGAAATTTTCATGACCTGGAGAATCTTACACTTGATCTAACAGTGTTCATACAATTATTTTCCTTACTAATAAAGTACTATGCCTTTTTCATTTTGTCTCTCTGTCTCTATCACTGTCTCTTTCACTGTCTCATAAATGTAACAGACATGTATATTTACTTGTGATCACACTGACACAAATCTTTCACTCTTTTTTTGGCCGCCTGACTCTATTATTTACTGGGTAAAAGTTTAAATATTCTACTAAGAGATACAAAAGTTTGTAAAATTCAAAATAAAAGAAAAACACTTCTGATTCCTGAAGGAATTATTTATATGTGAGGAAGATTTTTCTATGCTACTCTCTCTCTTTTCTTATCTGTTCTCATTCTTTTTCTTGTTTGCTTTTGTTTTAGTTATGCATGGTTAGTGGATAGTTACATTTTAGAAAAATAGGCTAAGAAGTTATCATAGTGAAGACCATTCATTATTTCTTTGGACAGAGTATTCCTGTTTGAAAAATTAGTGATCTGAAACTACTGGCAGTTGATAAGTTTGAGTCACGAAACATTACTTAGCCTGAATATGTATTTGACATGCACATAACATTACTATAAGCATTTCTATACTGTGTCTTGAAATAATGAATTATTTTAAAAGGTTTATTAAATTTATAGAAGCTTTTAATAATCACATATTTTCTTGATAAAACCGTTAAAGAAGATATTATCATAATTGAATGTGGATTCATGATATTTCTTTTTCCATTAAAATTACTTCTTAAGATTTTGCTTCAGCAGCACATATAATAAAATTATTTCCTAAAATCTAAAAGGTGGTACCTATTGGACTAAATACTCTATTTTTTGTCTTACTACCACAGATTGATTTTCTAAATCAACTTTACAATTATACATCATTAGACTGCCCTTCTGTGTATATGTTCACGTTGGTGTAAGTCTAAACTCTTAGGAAGTAAGGTTATCTCTCGTTTTTGTGTGTTACATAAAATGTCACATTGTACCTCATAAGCCTACAAAATTATTAATTGTCAATTAAAATATAAAAACAAGGATAGCAAAACTTGTTTGTTTAATACAATGTAGTTGGTAATAATGATAGAAAAAATACTAAGAAAAAGTCATAGGTTCATATTTATTTGAATGCTAAAGTATGTGAAAAAGTTTTAGATAGAAAAATTGAAAAACACAGTATGTAAAATTTGTACCATATTATAATCAATGACAATTCTGTGCATCACATCCATGACGTTTACATGCCAGTTGTCAAGCTAAGCTATGCACTATTTCAAAATCAATATTTCTACTCTCAGAGAAGGAAACAGGCAAAAGAAAGAATTTATAGCATATAATAATCAATGTATCTGATATAAGATCTTGTGAATTTGTCCCTAGAACCTGGGTTCTCATTCACTGTGTTTTATTAAGCACTATAAATAAGAAGTCATGGAGGATGGGACAAAAAAGAAGAGATAGAGAGAATAAGTCTAGTGGATCAACTCATGGACAAAATAATTTGTGAAGGAAACTTTCTCTTAAATTTATAATTTAAGGAATAATACAGCCCCAAGCATATACTTACATTTAGACTATAATCACTATAATTTCTGTCACTATTGCAAGCTCAATTCATGATGTTGCCTGAATTTGCAAACTTGATAGGACTTGTTTAGATTGTCGACAACAGTTCAAGGGCAAATGAATAATTAAAATAATACATAACTATTGAAGTTGTATTTAAATTAAAATTTTATTACAATTTTTAGGTTATGAACTTGATTCGGTGTTAACTTTCTATTCATGGAAATTAGCAGAGAGTAGAATTTATCAATAAATCTCATTTTGGGAACCTGTACACTTTAAGAGGATTGCTGAGCAAACCTAAATGGGGGAAGCTTGTTAAGGGGTGTAAAAAATAGCTGTACATCTGTTATATTGATCCCTAAATTGTTCTGAGAAGCAAGCCTATGGCAATGAAATGGGCAGTGTTGCTTTTGTACAGTGCTTTGAAAACAGCAAACATGGCTCAGGAACCTTTTAACAAGCTCTAGTTTCACATTTCCTTGAATTCTTGGTAATTCTTAACTCCTTCCTACACCTTCCCTAAGTATATCCACATGAGTTGTATATGTTCTTTCTTAGTGAATTGCTATTAATAAAAATAAAAATACAATTCTAGTGTGAATGTACTGATTTTAAAGTACACTTCAGTCCAGGAACACAACATAATCTTCCTCTAAATGTAACTCAGCGTATGGGTGATTCTTCATGCATTCAATCAAATGTATTAGCATTCTACAGGTAAAACTATATCTTCCCTTTACTCTGACCTCTATTTTCAATTTTGAAGCTTTAAATGAGTAAGCCTTGAAATAAATGATTAAATATGCCTATGATAAAATGTATTTGGAATGAACAAATGACAAATTTTTTCATTTAAAATTAAAGAGAATTGCCTCATTCAGTGTTTTAACTTCAATAGGCAGTAATCTACAAAATGCCTGTTTTGCACATGCTTATGACTCAAAGCAAAATATAATATAACTGTTGAGCACTAGAATTGTGCAACACAATTCATGATACTGCTAAAAAGATTCTTCCTTTATACAAGATTGATAACTATACTATTAATCTATTTTAGTTCATCAAAAAGAACAATTTGTGCTTTCATTGTTTGATTGATCATTTTTATACCTATATCTTATAATCTGAACAACTACTTGGACGATAACAATATGCAATATATTAACTAGTACTAATTTCCTTTTTTTTAAAATTCTGTGTCATCCTTTTTATTCTTTTGAAACAAAAAAGAAATCTATAAAATGCAAAACAACAACAACAACAAAAAAGACAAAAGGTGACATTTAAACTTTTTTTAGGTTTTGTCATATTTTCTAGGTGGGAATATGTTATCATGATTCTAAATTGCTTCCCAACCATTTTTAATATCTACTTTCCAGAGTTTCAAGCTGCTCTCCTTCCTCCTTGCCATCTTCATTCTTGTCTTCTACTCTACCTAACCAAACCCAACAAAATTTATTCCTAACTGCAGTCAACTACAGGCATTTGCAGATTCCAGGCTTTTAAAAGTACTATCTTAATTGTTGATACTTTTCCCAGAAATGACAACAAAATAATCTTAGGGGAAAAGTTCCCTTCATGCTTGAAATTAAATGCAAACTGCAAATTAGGTAATAAAATGAGACTACATTCTGAAATTTTTTTCATTTTTTTAAGGTTGTAGGTGGGTAGCTATAGTCTAATACAATGACCATCCACAACAGTCGCATACACAAATCACCTGAATAACTTTAAAAGATCATCATCCTCCAGATGTGAGACCCAATGTTTTATTAAAAAAATCTTCCTGGTAATTTCAATATATAGTCAAGGTTAAAAGCACTCACCAGAAACATTGTTCAAAACAAATAGAAGTAAAATGTCAGCGTTTTTTAATTATCCTACAGGAACTTACATATTGCCTTTATCAAACCAGCAGTTAGTAATCTGGACATTGTATGCATGTTGCACTTCTAGTAGCAGTAACTGCCTAACATACGTTAATTTTCAGAGGCAAAAATCCTGCACAGACAGATGAGTTTTGTTAAATTTTTATGTGATAAACTTCTTTTCAGCATTTATCATTGAATCAATTTAAGTGCAATTTTCAAGGTACTCGAGTCTTTACATTTCTCACTAGGCCTTTCATTCCTTTAAAATTTTTCATTTTTAGGGGTCAAGCTAGCAAAGTCTGCATTTTATTTCTAGCATTATTAAATGTGCTTCATAACTAAATGCAAGAATAAAGCTGTGAGCAGGGCCATTTGAAATAAACATACACACATACTTTTTTATTTAAAACATTTATTGTTATATAAAAGGTCTTTTTGCTAATGAAAGATACTTGCAATTATTTGCCCATTAGATTCTCTTCCTAATCACTTAATGCCATTTTAAATAGTGAAAAGGCTTTGTTCCAGAGCTGAGTTCATTGAATAGATACTAAAAAATTGTTTGTTTTATTAAAAAGGAAATAATGTCTTTACAGTAGCTAAGTTTTCCACTGCCTGACAAATAATTAGCATTAGGTATACCAACCAAGTGAATATTGACAGAAAATGCACCCATGGTCTCTCATTTATTTCTTAGCAATTGTACTAGTTTCCCAGAGCTACAAAAGAAAAGTGCCACAAACTTCACAGTAAAAAGCATCAGAAATTTATTCCATCATAATTTTGGATCTAAAAGTTCAAGATCAAGGTGTCAGCAATGTTGCTTTCTTTTGGAAGCTCCAGGGGAAACTCCATTTCATGCCTCTCTATTTTTGGTGATCCTGGCAGTCGTTGGCATTCCTAAGATAATCAACATACAATATCTCCATGTGTTTCATATGACTAACCCCTGGATACCTGTGTTTCCTCTTTTTAATTTGCAAGGATATCCATCATTAGATTTAGTGTCCACATTAAGTTTATGATGATATCATCTCAATATTTTTTCACAGTTACATTTGCAAAGTTCATTATTTCAAATAAAGTCACACTATGAAGTTCTGGTTGGAGAAAGGTTTGGAGGGGACACATTTACTCCACCAGGATAGTGATATTCTATCTCTTATTACACTCTTTCGTATGTATACATTTCACATTTGCATAAATTTCACATTTGCAAAGCAAATTTACTTCATGATGACAAATACATGCCTCCTTTTCAAATTGTTTCACTTAAAAAGAGGTAGAAGAGGAAAGAGGGGAGGAAAATGAGATTTTAAAAAACAGGATCCAAGGTATATATGGGGATCCAAGAGATGCAGGGAGGGGAGAGAAAGGAAAGAAAGGGGCTAAAAAAAGAATTAAGAAATGTCATTATCTGTATCAACTCTTCATGATGAATGTAGTCACTATATACTATAAACATTTACCAGTAATCTTTTTTTTAAAAGAGGTATGAGCAGATTTTATTTTTAACTTTGAGCGACCTAGATTAAAGTTCCATCTCAATCACTTTTCAGCTATGTGGTCTTTGGGCAATCGCTATTTATGTACACCATGTTTTTCATCTGTCAAAGAAGAAGCACGAAACTACCCCAGTTTTTGCACAAAATTATTGAAATCAAAGTGAATATGTGAAAATTATATGAATCAGTAGAGTATAACCAGCAGAAAACTTGAATGTTTTATTTCTACTCAAAATGTATAAACTAATATTAACTTGAAAGTATTTTATTTAGTCACCATAACCACAATGTAATTGTTTAGATATTAGTTCCTTTGAAAAAAAGCAGGAACATAAAGATATTTGTGAAGCAATTTGTAACATTTTCTAGTATTTTGAGATATCTGCACCACTCCTAAATTTAAAACAGTTTATAAGGAGTCATTTCATTGAAAGTTTGTAATATCTAAATAATGCTTTATTATTAAAAGACATAATTATAGTAATAAATTATGCTGACAAAATGGGTGTATGGGCATACATTTGACTGTTGGTAAGCATTCCTTCCATCCACTGAAAGCAAACAGGCATGGCCATATTAAAGAATGATCTAGTTTCTAGTGTTGTGAATATTTTGGAACTTTAATTAGTATGATTTGTAGATAGAATAGAGAGCTTCAGTTAGTGGGACTATTTTGTTACCTGAAAGTCAGTTAACAGAGCTTTTTTGTTATTTAATTTCATATGCAACAGGAAATATTTACTGTCTTCTCCTAACTTGTGAATTCTGTAATGATTTGTACTACTAACAAAATTGTTCTTCATTTTTTTCAAGTATTATTTATATTGTCTGCTAGATTACATATCATACGGAGACCAATTTTATTTGCTCTTTATATTTTTCTCAGCTTCTCTTGGCATAGATTTTAGACATATCAAATTTTGCTGAATAGATGAATGCTGCTTTAACCGAAACAGGAATAGTGATTTCTATGCTTCGGGCTTTTATTGTACTTGGAATTCCTTTTGCAGCACTTGTAAATCTATGTGCGAGAAGTTGTCTAATGTGCATTTATTTCATTAAGAAAATGTGATCAAATTTAAATATTTATCTATGCTTCCAAAAAAATAATGCTGATATATTTCTAAAGCATACAAATTTACTCTTTATGTTTGGTAATCACGATTTTGTACTTTCAGGGTTTCAATTCTTTACAAGTTCTAGAACTATATTCTATTAAAAACTGAATTTTCTTTCATAAAATTTGGACTTTTGTTTTTAGATACATGTATTTTACTGAGAAGGATCTTTACTATTGATTAATTTCATTATAAACAAAAATTAATTATTACAAAAAAATAATATTATAACTTATTATCAAGAACAATAAATCAAGGCCCTAATCCCTGATAGCTGTACCAAAGTGAAGGAAATATGAAAATTATGTAGGACTTTCTCTGTTTCATCAAAAGCCACTGAAAATGACACAATAGTTAAATAGAAATGGCTCTAAATTTGTTGAAGGCTGACAGGAACAAAAAAGGTGTGCAGTTTGAAAGTAAAGTGCTGCGCCAAAACATATTGAGCCTATACTACTGCTTTTTATTAATTCCTTACTGTTACTAATTTATGAATCAAACTTTGTTGTAAAAGTATATGTAAAGGAAAATAAACCAATATATATTTCATTATTATCCACAGATTCAGGCATCCACCAGCAGTCTTGGGACTTATCCTCCAAAGATAAGAGGGAATTATTATCTGTATACTGATATGTGGATATAGCATTTGTTAAGGTGATAAACAGAGCTCATAAGAGAAATACGGAGATACTCCACAAGAGTGATGGTGAATGAGGACATAATCCATGGAATAATAATTTAATTTCTAGTGATTTCATTTTACATTACAAATTTTGAAAAAGTTCTGAAATAGTCACACAAAAAGCCAGAAAATTTCTAAGGTTATTAAAAATCTAGCGTTTTTCACTCTATGATAATGACTGTTACATACCAGATTGCAAAAGCAATGAAGTATGTGGTAATCACTGACAAAATTTACCAATGCAAACTGTTTGTCCCCACTTTATTTGGTGTATTCCTACATGTATATTTACCTTTACACTGTATTTTGTATCACTTGAAGTCTTTGCCTCAGTATCCCTACCACTGTGTGCCAGGATCTAACTTGATTTTTTTTTTTTAACCTTAGTTGTCTAGCACTGAGCTTTTGGCCATCAGATGATACAAATTCAGTAAATGTTAGATTAACTCCAAATGACAAATAAAAATCAGCCAATACAAAATGAATTACAAACTAGAAGTGAATGATTGAATGACTCTCTGAGGAATTAAGAATTCAAAGAAATTATATATCAACAGTGAAGTAGCATATTCGTTGCATGAAGACAAGTAAATACATAACTCATCATTACTGAAAGCTGGTCTGTTCATAAAGTCAGGTGAATTATTCATGAAAGTTTTAAGGAAGATAGGAAAGATAGTGTCAGATTTTGATAGGAGTCAATAGGTACTGAGATCAGGAAGATGCTGGCAGAGATACTATTTTGGGTTAAGTTTAGAAAAATATATAGGAATTCCACGTATTGCATAAAAGAAGTACAGACAAAAATTTCAGACAGAAATAACACAAACACACCTAAAACTTCCACCCAGTCATTCAAGGCAGCTGTGCACAGTACTATGGGTTATAATGATGCCATTCTTCGTCCAGGCTTAGCACCTAAGATCAGCTCATTTTCCATCTCTCGTGAACATTATTTTCAGGGTCCTTCTTAAAATGTATTATGACTATTTTTCTTTTTGATTTAACTTTGGAAAAAAGGTTCATTGCACTGCTAAGAGAACTCCCATTAAAGTTCCTAAATTGTACCTGAAAAAAGAATTCTGAAGAAGCATTGCTCCACACTCTCACAGGAACTCAATGAAATGTGTTATAAATAAAAGTGCTACCATTAAAAATAATGCTGCGGATTCATCAATGCTCTTAGATTCATTTCTCTTCAATGATACTAACATAATAATCTTCCTTTTTTATATATAGCAAGATCAGGAAAACAATAATTCTATATTGTATATCTAAGAGACGCTGATCTTTCATCTGACAAGTAACTTCTTATTCTCTGTTTCCTCAGAAGGAAGCAGTCTGATATAGCAGGAATTTGAAAAGGTTGAATAAAAATACCAAAAATTTGTCTCCCCACCTAGAGAACAATTGAACTGGTCGAATCTGTCAGATAACTATTTCAGAATTTGTGGATCTAGCAAAAGCTTGCAACTACTAGAGAAATGCTTGGGCAGTACTTTCTGATTAATTTTGGTAAATTTCACTTTTTTACCATTGTAACAGCTACCCACTCCCCACAGTGTGTTCGCAGACCAGCTTGCTCAGAACCAAGTGGGCAAAAGGGACTCTGTCCAAACATCAGGGATGATACTCCCACCATTGACTGCTACTATTGATCACAGAAATGCAATAAAAAAATGTGACATCTGATTGTTGCTAACCTTCATGTCTTCTTAAAAGCTCTGCCTCCACTGACTGCAGTGACTTCCTGAAAATACAAAGTGCTCTTAAATCAAACCCCCTCTTTTTTCTCCTTTTACACTTTTGGGGCTGTATGACACTGAACAGTAGGCCACCCAAAAGTAACCACCTATAGGGGTAAATTTGAAAATCAGCACATACTCCCAGGGGAAGGCCCATGCTCCAAAAAGACATTTAATTTACACTTCAAACTGACCCTTAGCACAGAGACCAACAACAACCATTCAAAAATGCAAGCTACTGAAGCAGTCAGAAAGTTCTGGGAAAAAAGGAAGATGTGATGTTTAGAGTCACCACAGGTAGAAAAAGGAATCAATGTATTCAAGGCAATGGAACTTATCTAAGACTGAAGAACATAAAAGTGACTAGAGACTGAGGGACACTATGAAGGGACACTCACCACCCTCTTTTAATTGATAAGTGCCAAGTATTATGCCACAAGGCAGGAAAGTAACTAAGACACATGTATTTCACTACAAAGAAATAACCAAAACCCAAAAGGAGACAGTAATGCAGCAAATAGAGGACAAAATATGTAAGACATAGAAAAAATAGCATATTTACAAAATGAAATTTTTCATGTCAATGATTATTATAAATGTAATTAGATTAACATCTGTAGTCAGAATAGAGTTCAGCAGAATGGATTAAGAAAACATAATGCAATATATGTGACCTATAGGAGTCTCTTTAAACCCAAACACACTAAAGTATTGAAAGGATGGAAATGAATATTACACACAAGTAGCCACCGAATGAAACCAGAGGTGACTGTACTAACATTAAACGAGCTGGATTTCAAGATAAAAAAATGGGTACAGAAAATAAAGAACTTATATGTTAATAAATGTTCATAATAGCAAGAAAATATAACAATTATAAATATTCATATTAAGTAATACATCGTTAAAATATGTGTTGTGAAAATTGATGGAAATTGAAAGGAGAAATATCACTACAACAATAGGTGAAGACTTCAGTATCCACTCTTAATGAAGGATAGAACATTCAAACAGAAGATAAGGAAATAAATGACTACAGATCATAACCAACTAGATCTAACAAACAGACATAGTATAGATGTCTCAGAAATGGCACATAAATTCATAGAAGTGCTTTTTTCCCTCTTTATTCTTCCTTCTTTAAATTTGGCCCAGATATTTTGCTTCTCCATATGAATATAGAATAATTTTGTTTAAAAAAACTATTAAAAAGTTTCTGGGATATAGCTGGAAACTGAGTTAAACCTTTATGTCAATATAGACTATCATTACCTTTACTACAAAGGATTTTCAATACATAAACAGACCAATGTTCATTTATTTACATCTTTATTTTTTCTCAGTTTTACAATTTTCATTCAAATTCTGCTTATTTAGTTATATTTTCAACTAAGTATTTCATTTTACATGATTATGAACATATCGTATTTTAATTTTAGCATTCATTTTTCTATGGCTAATGTATAGAAATACAGCTGATACGTGAATGTTTATGTCGCATTCTGATCTTATTAAAGTTAGAAGTTTTCTGATAGCTTCCTTGGGATTCCTATTTACGTAATTATATCAAATAGCAATAGAAATTATTTTCTTTCTCTCTGATCTGAGACATAGTGTTTGATTCCATTCTTTGATGTTTGTGGAAAACATAAAAGCTTCACTTCTTGATTTGCCTTTTGTTTCTGACACACAAATAAATTCATAAGAAAACTTAAGTGTTTCTTTGAACTCCATGACAGATTCAAATCATACAAACCCCTGCTTGTGCAGGGGCACTTACGCTGGCCTCAGCCTTCCAACACATTGATAAACTAAAAATAGTTTCTGTTTGGGGTTAAAGGTGTGCTACCCCCTCAAAGTTTCATGAGTTCTCAGGTAGAGATTTCAAATCAATTGTGTCATGAAAGTGCTTAGCTTATCAGTGGATTAATCTATTGATGTGTTCATAGCTAAATGTCTTGTTAGGAAGTAAAGCCTGGTTGGAGGCAGTGTGTGTCTCTCAGATCATGTACGTATTCTTGTAACTGGAACTTCCTCTCTTTTTCCCTAGCTCTCTTCCTGTTGACTCTGCTTCTGGCTGTTATGAAGTAAGCAGTTTTCCTCTGCAATGACTTTCCATCACACTACTTATGTCTTGGAGCCAGTCAACCATACAGTGAAAGCTTTGTAATTACAAGACAAAATAAATATTTTTTCTTTTAAAATACATGTATTAAGTATTTTGTCCCAGCAATAGAAAACTGACTAATAAATTCCCTTTATTGTCTCTCTCTAAATTGATGTTTAGATCTGCCTGAGAGGACTCTGCTATAATAGTTGAGGCCTGATTTATGCAAATAAAAGGTTTTATATCTTCCTGAGGGTTTAAGTATGTGTGTTTTATGTCACTAGTCTAGACATGAGGAACAATTTTTGCATTGGGAACAGGCCCTCCTTTGACATGGCAGAAAGCCAAAGCAAACTTTCTGTTTTTCTTTTGCTCAGCGAAGGGGATCAAACCCAAGCCCTTGCACATTCTATGTAAGTGTTCTGCTATGAGCTACATCCCTAGACCTGATAAAAAGTCTTATATTGCCTTTTTTCTTTTATTCTTTTCCTATTTTGCTTATTTCATTGACTAGAATTACAGCACTCTATTGGATAAAAGTGATGAGAGCAAACATCCTTTCTAGCTTTGTTCTTGATTATAAAGGGGAAATACTCAGTGCTTTGCCATCAATCATATTAGCTGAAAAGGTGCATGCTTTTTGACAAGTTGAGTAAGATCCCAAATAACTCTATTTTACTGAAGAATTGTAATTATAGACAAATTTTTCACTTCACATGCTTTTTCTGTATTAATTTATATTCTAATGTATGTTTTCTTTTTTAATCTGTTACTATGTGATATACACTAATTGGATTTTGAGTTTTGAAACTTTATTGAATTCTTACAGCATATTTTATTTGATTGTGATATAAAATTCATTTATAATTTGCTAAAATTTCTGCATTCATATTATATCATATTATTTTCCTATTATTAATGAAAATTTTGGTAGCTTAAGACAACAGAAAGTCATACATTCAAGATTCTGGAATTGATAGCCCCAATCTAGATGGCAGTAGAATTATACTCCCTCTCTACAAAGTCTGTAAAAGTGAATGCATTCTTTGCCTCATCTATCTTCTGGGATCTGCCAGCATGCCTTCTGTCTTTTGTTAGGAGGGAAATTGTGCTTTCAAAGAGTGAGTCTGACGATATTCCTTCCCTCTCAGATTCATGGAAGAATTTGAGGAGTACTAGTGTTAACTCTTTGAAGTTCCAGGAAAACTCAGCACTAAATCCATCAGTCCTGGGCTTTTCTTAGTTGGTAGTTTTTATTCCTTTCAAATGTCTCTTCAGTGTTTTTACATCTTCTGGGTTCATTTTTGGTAAGTTATATGTGTCTAAGAATTTATCAGTTTCTTCTAGATTCTCCAATTTATTGGAATATCAGTTTCCAAATAATTTCTCTTTTTTTCACTTTACTAGTACATGTTTGCAGTACATAATGATAACATTCACTGAGGATTAGTACATGTATACATCACACTTCAGTTCCCTCCTTTTTCCTCCCTCCATCCAATCCCTTTTGTTTTTCCAGCATCAGATTCATTCATTTATCTTACAAGACCTTATAATTTTAATTATCATATACACAGGTTGAAAACCAGACTAATAAGCCAAAGAACATATGAAACATATAGGACGATTGTAGCAAGTCAAGGTACACTTTTAGATATATTGTCCACACTTGATTACAAGATTGCAATATCCTTTTTCTTTCTCTTTTTTCTGTTATCTGATTTTTATTTCATGATATATATAATGTGTTTTTCATGTAAGTGAAGCTGTGTGCTATTTACAGCTGTGTGTCTGAGTTGCTTCACTTAAAATTGTGGCTTCAAGGTGCACCAATTTTCCTAAAAATGACCCAAGTCTGTCCTTTTCTAAGACAAAGTAGGACTACACTGTGCATAAATGCCACATTTTCTTTGTCCATTCATCTGTTGGTGAACATATAGACTATTTCCAAGATTTAACTGTTGTAAATTATGTTCCTACAAAAATGATTTTCTATATATCAATACAATATGATGCCAGTAACTCTTTTGGGAAGAAATCTAGAAGAGGAATAGCTGGAATTCTGATTCAAAATATAAACAGTAAAGTAAAAAAAGAGATGATAGAAAATAGGGATATAGCTATTTTTGTAAAAGAGAAGTGGACCAAAAGATGGAGGGAAGGGGAAAGAACAAAACAGGAAGGGAATGAAAAAAGAATTAAGATGTGTTATATAAGTGTAGCAAATCACCATGAGGAATGTAATCATTATATACTGCAAACATATACCAATAAAAACTAAGTTTTAAAAAAATCTGATTTTGAGAAAATTCTGAAAGAAAATAAAGTTGTTGCCTCATAGAAAATAGTTGCAAGTCATAGCCTGATAAAGAGCTTGTACTTAGAACATAAAAATTTTACTAAATCAATACAATGGAAACAGTTCAATAAGAAAAAAAGACAAAATATTTGCACAGACACTGCAAGAAAGAGGATACATGTATATATGAAAATATGCTGACATCATTAGTCTTAGGAAAATGCAAATTAAAACCAAAGTAGGACACACTACAAATCCATTTAAATAGCTAAGATTAAAATACTTGAGTGTACAAAAATATCCAGTAAAATCATGGAGCAAGTAAAATTTTCAGATATTAGTGATGGAATATAAAATGATGTGATTGACTTAAAAATCTTTATGTTTGTACCAGGGATTTAGCTCAGTGACATAGCACCTCCATGGCAAATGTGAGGCTCTGAGTTCAATTTCTGGTACCAAAAAATAAAAATATTCATGTTTATTATAGAGTAATACACATGGGCTACTCTATGGTCCTGCCATTCCACCCCTATGTTTTGGTCCAAGAAAATTAAAAGTATATGGTCTCATGAAAACTTGTGCATATGTATTCATAGCGTCTTCATTTAAGAGCAAATACTGCAAAAAACCTAACTGGTCATCAGCAAATAAATGGGCAAACAATGTCATACTGCCCAGCAATAAAACTGGATAAACTATTAAAGTCAACACAAACATAAACAAATATCACAAAATTATGCAACTACATAAGCCATGCAAAATATATACCTTCTGCTTAAATCCATTTGTATGTTATTTTATACTAGTGTTAAAAAGCAGAACAGTGATTTTTCGGGGACGGCGGGGGAGACATAGGCAGGAATAACTAGGAATGATTACAAAAGTTTATCAGGAAACAAAAGTAGGTAATCAATGCTATCATGAATGTGGTGATGGATGATTACACCTGAATCAAATAATAAACTTTATATGCAGAGGAATTACACCTCAATAAAGATAAAAACAAATCTAATAAGAAAGTTGCAGTCTAAATTGTCAAAGTTACAAATAAAAAAATTATTTCAAAGGCCTGAACTTTTTATCACATCATTTAAATTCTATTACCTTAGAATGTTGGGTTCTTTCTCATTTTTAATTGCTTAAAAATGTTCTTTTTAATATCTATTCATATGAGCTTCCAGCACACTTAAAAATAATGTGCAAAACCAATTACAGCAAGACCTTTATCATTTTGTCAATATCACTATATAAAACACAAAATGCAAGCAGGTGAAAAAAGGTGCTAATAGGTTTTTAGAAAGTGCATGCATAAAAATAACCTCAAAGGTTTATTATTATCAAAATTATAGAAGTACAAACAT